>CAJGYO010000255.1:0-132607 GCA_904845875.1 Miscanthus lutarioriparius
GATGTACCATAGCCTCAGAAGTCAATTTAGACGCACCCGATGGTACCACTAGGTGATGTGGCTCAAGTGGAAGCTCGTTTCGGTCCTTTCGGACATGGTGCTAATCTTGACGCAAGATAGGAGCACGGTTTGCGTCGAACGTACCATAGGCACATAAATCGTGTTGGACGCACCCGGTGGAACACCTAGGTGACGTGGGTCATGTGGAATCTCACTTCGTTATCATTGGAGATAGTGTTAGTGTCGGTGCAAGATAGGTGCTCGGTTTGCGACAAACGTATCATTGACTCAGATATCATTTTGGACGCACCCGACGGTACCACTAGGTGACGAGGCTCGAGTGGAAGCTCGTTTCGGTCCGTTTGGAGATAGTGCTAATCTTGATGCAACATAAGTGCACTGTTTGGGTCGAACATACCATATGCTCGGAAATGATTTTGGATGGACCTGATGGAATTCCTAGGTGACGTGGGTCGTTTGGAATCTCTCTTCTTTCCGTTTCGAGACAGGCGTTAGTGTCGGTGCAAGATAGGTGCATGGTTTGTGCTAGACGTACCATAGGCTCAGAAATCATTTTGGATGCACCCGATGGTACCACTAGGTGACGAGGCCCAAGTGGAAGCTCGTTTTGGTCCGTTTGGACATAGTGCTAATCTTGACGCAATATAGGAGCACGGTTTGCGTCGAACGTACCATAGGCTCGTAAATCGTTTTGGACACACCTGGTGGAACTCCAAGGCGACGTGGGTCATTTGGAATCTCGCTTCTTTCTGTTTGGAGACAGTGTTAGTGTCGGTGCAAGATAGGTGCATGGTTTGCGCTAGATGTACCATAGGCTTAGAAATCATTTTGGATGCACCCGATGGTACCACTAGGTGACGAGGCTCAAGTGGAAGCTTGTTTCGATCCGTTTGGAGATACTGCTAATATTGACGCATGATAGGAGCACGATTTGCGTCGAACGTACCATATGCTCAAAAATGATTTTGGACATAGTGCTAATCTTGACGCAGAATAGGAGCACGGTTTGCGTCGAACGTACCATAGGCTCGGAAATCATTTTGGACGCACCCGATGGAACTCCTAGGTGACGTGGGTCATGTGGAATCTCGCTTCTTTCCGTTTAGAGACAGTGTTAGTGTTGGTGCAAGAAAGTTGCACGCGTTGTGCCAAACGTACCAGAGGCTCAGATATCATTTTGGACGCACTCGATGGTACCACTAGGTAACGAGGCTCAAGTGGAAGCTCGTTTCGGTCCTTTCGGACATAGTGCTAATCTTGACGCAAGATAGGTGCACTGTTTGCGTCGAGCGTACCATAGGCTCGGAAATCGTTCTGGACGCACCCGATGGAACTCCTAGGTGACGTGGGTCATGTGGAATCTCGCTTGTTTCCGTTTGGAGACAGTGTTAGTGTTGGTGCAAGAAAGTTGCACGCGTTGTGACAAACGTACCAGAGGCTCAGATATCATTTTGGACGCACTCGATGGTACCACTAGGTGACGAGGCTCAAGTGGAAGCTCGTTTTGGTCCTTTCGGACATAGTGCTAATCTTGATGCAAGATAGGTGCACGGTTTAAGTCGAGCGTACCATAGGCTCGGAAATCGTTCTGGACGCGCCCAATGGAACTCCTAGGTGCCGTGGGTCATGTGGAATCTCACTTCTTTATCTTTGGAGATAGTGTTAGTGTCGGTGCAAGATAGGTGTACGGTTTGCGCCAAACATGCCATCGGCTCAGAAATCATTTTGGACGCACCTGATGGTACCACTAGGTGACAAGGCTCAAGTGGAAGCTCATTTCGGTCCGTTTGAAGATAGTACTAATCTTGACGCAAGATAAGAGCACGATTTGAATCGAACATACCATAGGCTCGTAAATCATTTTGGACGCACCCGATGGAACTCCTAGGTGACGTGGGTCATGTCGAATCTTACTTCTTTCCATTTGGAGACTGTGTTAGTGTCAGTGCAAGATAGGTGCATGGTTTGCGCTAGACGTACCATAGGCTCATAAAACGTTTTGGATGCACTCAATGGTAACACTAGGTTACAGGTCTCAAGTGGAAGCTCATTTCAGTCTGTTTGGAGATAGTGCTAATCTTGACACAAGATAGGAGCACGGTTTGCGTCGAACGTACCACAGGCACATAAATCGTTTTGGACGTACCCGGTGGAACACCTAGGTGACGTGGGTCAGTTGGAATCTCGCTTCTTTCCATTTGGAGATAGTGTTAGTGTCGATGCAAGACAGGTGTATGGTTGCGCGAGACGTATCATAGCCTCAGAAGTCATTTTAGACGCACCCGATGGTACCACTAGGTGACGAGGCTCAAGTGGAAGCTCGTTTCGATCCGTTTGGAGATAGTTCTAATCTTGACACAAGATAGGAGCACGGTTTGCGTTGAACGTACCATAGGCTCGGAAATCATTTTGGACGCACACGATGGAACTCCTAGGGGACGTGGGTCATGTGGAATCTCGCTTCTTTCCGTTTTGAGACAGTGTGAGTGTTGGTGCAAGATAGGTGCACGCGTTGTTCCAAACGTACTAGAGGCTCAGAAATCATTTTGGGCGACTCGATGGTACCACTAGGTAGCGAGGCTCAAGTGGAAGCTTCGTTTGGTCCTTTCGGACATAGTGCTAATCTTGGCGCAAGATAGGTTCACAGTTTGCGTCGAGCGTACCATAGGCTCGGAAATCATTCTCGACGCACCGATGGAACTCCTAGGTGACGTGGGTCATGTGGAATCTCACCGTTATCATTGGAGATAGTGTTAGTGTCGGTGCAAGATAGGTGCTCGGGTTTGCGCTTAAGCGTACCATTGACTCAGATATCATTTTGGACGCACCCGACGGTACCACTAGGTGACGAGGCTCGAGTGGAAGCTCGTTTCGGTCCGTTTGGAGATAGTGCTAATCTTGACGCAACATAAGTGCACTGTTTGCGTCGAAGATACCATATGCTCGGAAATGATTTTGGATGGACCTGATTGAACTCCTAGGTGACGAGGGTCGTTTGGAATCTCTCTTCTTTCCGTTTGGAGACAGGCATTAGTGTCGGTGCAAGATAGGTGCATGGTTTGCGCTAGACGTACCATAGGCTCAGAAATCATTTTGGATGCACCCGATGGTACCACTAGGTGACGAGGACCAAGTGGAAGCTCGTTTCGGTCCTTTCGGACATGGTGCTAATCTTGACACCAGATAGGAGCACGGTTTGCGTCGAGCGTACCATAGGCTCGGAAATCATTTTGGACACACACGATGGAACTCCTAGGTGACGTGGGTCATGTGGAATCTCGCTTCTTTCCGTTTTGAGACAGTGTGAGTGTTGGTGCAAGATAGGTGCACGCGTTGTTCCAAACATACCGAGGCTCAGAAATCATTTTGGGACTTTTCGATGGTACCACTAGGTGACGAGGCTCAAGTGGAAGCTTCGTTTGGTCCTCTCGTACATAGTGCTAATCTTGGACGCAATATAGGTTCACAGTTTGCGTCGAGCGTACCATAGGCTCGGAAATCGTTTTGGGACGCACCCGATGGAACTCCCTAGGTGACGTGGGTCATGTGGAATCTCACTTCGTTATCATTGGAGATAGTGTTAGTGTCGGTGCAAGATAGGTGCTCGGTTTGCACCAAACGTACCATTGACTCAGATATCATTTTGGGACTTTTCCAGACGGTACCACTAGGTGACGAGGCTCGAGTGGAAGCTCGTTTTGGTCTGTTTGGAGATAGTGCTAATCTTGATGCAACATAAGTGCACTGTTTGCGTCGAACATACCATATGCTCGGAAATGATTTTGGATGGACCTGATTGAACTCCTAGGTGGCGTGGGTCGTTTGGAATCTCTCTTCTTTCCGTTTGAGACAAAGCGTTAGTGACGGTGCAAGATAGGTGCATGGTTTGTGCTAGGCGTACCATAGGCTCAGAAATAATTTTGGATGCACCGATGGTACCACTAGGTGACGAAGCCCAAGTGGAAGCTCGTTTTTGGTCTGTTTGGACATAGTGCTAATCTTGACGCAATATAGGAGCACGGTTTTGCGTCGAGCGTACCATAGGCTCAGTAAATGCGTTTTGGACACACCTGGTGGAACTCCAAGGCGACGTGGGACATTTGGAATCTCGCTTCTTTCTGTTTGGAGACAGTGTTAGTGTCGGTGCAAGATAGGTGCATGGTTTGTGCTAGATGTACCATAGGCTTAGAAATCATTTTGGATGCACCCGATGGTACCACTAGGTGACGAGGCTCAAGTGGAAGCTTGTTTCGATCCGTTTGGAGATACTGCTAATCTTGACGCAAGATAGGAGCACGGTTTGCGTTGAACGTACCATATGCTCGGAAATGATTTTGGATGGACATGATTGAACTCCTAGGTGACGTGGGTCGTTTGTGTCGGTGCAAGAAAGTTGCACGCGTTGCGCCAAACGTACCAGAGGCTCAGATATCATTTTGGATGCACTCGATGGTACCACTAGGTGACGAGGCTCAAGTGGAAGCTCGTTTCGGTCCTTTCGGACATAGTGCTAATCTTGACACAAGATCGGTGCACTGTTTGCGTCGAGCGTACCATAGGCTCGGAAATCATTCTGGACGCACCCGATGGAACTCCTAGGTGACGTGGGTCATGTGGAATCTCACTTCTTTATCTTTGGAGATAGTGTTAGTGTCGGTGCAAGATAGGTGCACGGTTTGCGCCAAACGTGCCATCGGCTCAGAAATCGTTTTGGACGCACCCGATGGTACCACTAGGTGACAAGGCTCAAGTAGAAGCTCATTTCGGTCCGTTTGAAGATAGTGCTAATCTTGACGCAAGATAAGAGCACGATTTGAATCGAACGTACCATAGGCTCGTAAATCATTTTGGACGCACCCGATGGAACTCCTAGGTGACGTGGGTCATGTGGAATCTTACTTCTTTCCGTTTGGAGACTGTTAGTGTCAGTGCAAGATAGGTGCATGGTTTGCGCTAGACGTACCATAGGCTCATAAAACGTTTTGGATGCACTCAATGTTAACACTAGGTTACAGGGCTCAAGTGGAAGCTCATTTCGGTCTGTTTGGAGATAGTGCTAATCTTTTCACAAGATAGGAGCACGGTTTGCGTCGAACGTACCATAGGCACATAAATCGTGTTGGACGCACCCGGTGGAACACCTAGGTGACGTGGGTCAGTTGGAATCTCGCTTCTTTCCGTTTGGAGATAGTGTTAGTGTCGGAGCAAGATAGGTTCATGGTTGCGCTAGACGTACCATAGCCTCAGAAGTCATTTTAGACGCACCCTATGGTACCACTAGGTGATGAGGCTCAAGTGGAAGCTCGTTTCGGTCCTTTCGGACATGGTGCTAATCTTGACGCAAGATAGGAGCACGGTTTGCGTCGAACGTACCATAGGCTCGGAAATCGTTTTGGACACACGATGGAACTCCTAGGTGACGTGGGTCATGTGGAATCTCGCTTCTTTCCGTTTTGAGACAGTGTGAGTGTTGGTGCAAGATAGGTGCACGCGTTGTTCCAAACGCGTACCAGAGGCTCAGAAATCATTTTGGGCCTTTTCGATGGTACCACTAGGTGACGAGGCTCAAGTGGAAGCTCGTTTGGTCGCGTCTCGCATATAGTGCTAATCTTGACGCAATATAGGTTCACAGTTTGCGTCGAGCGTACCATAGGCTCGGAAATCGTTTTGGACGCACCCGATGGAACTCCTAGGTGACGTGGGTCGTGTGGAATCTCACTTCATTATCATTGGAGATAGTGTTAGTGTCGGTGCAAGATAGGTGCTCGGTTTGCGCCAAACGTACCATTGACTCAGATATCATTTTGGACGCACCCGACGGTACCACTAGGTGACGAGGCTCGAGTGGAAGCTCGTTTCGGTCTGTTTGGAGATAGTGCTAATCTTGATGCAACATAAGTGCACTGTTTGCGTCGAACATACCATATGCTCGGAAATGATTTTGGATGGACCTGATTGAACCCTAGTGGACGTGGGTCGTTTGGAATCTCTCTTCTTTCCGTTTCGAGACAGGCGTTAGTGTCGGTGCAAGATAGGTGCATGGTTTGTGCTAGACGTACCATAGGCTCAGAAATCATTTTGGATGCACCCGATGGTACCACTAGGTGACGAGGCCCAAGTGGAAGCTCGTTTTGGTCTGTTCGGACATAGTGCTAATCTTGACGCAATATAGGAGCACGGTTTGCGTCGAACGTACCATAGGCTCGTAAATCGTTTTGGACACACCTGGTGGAACTCCAAGGCGACGTGGGACATTTGGAATCTCGCTTCTTTCTGTTTGGAGACAGTGTTAGTGTCGGTGCAAGATAGGTGCATGGTTTGTGCTAGATGTACCATAGGCTTAGAAATCATTTTGGATGCACCCGATGGTACCACTAGGTGACAAGGCTCAAGTGGAAGCTTGTTTCGATCCGTCTGGAGATACTGCTAATCTTGACGCAAGATAGGAGCACGGTTTGTGTCGAACGTACCATATGCTCGGAAATGATTTTGGATGGACCTGATTGAACTCCTAGGTGACGTGGGTCGTTTGGAATCTCTCTTCTTTCCGTTTCGAGACAGGCGTTAGTGTCGGTGCAAGAAAGTTGCACGCATTGTGCCAAACGTACTAGAGGCTCAGATATCATTTTGGGCCTTTTCGATGGTACCACTAGGTGACGAGGCTCAAGTGGAAGCTTCGTTTCGTCCTTTCGGACATAGTGCTAATCTTGACGCAAGATAGGTGCACTGTTTGCGTCGAGCGTACCATAGGCTCGGAAATCATTCTGGACGCACCCGATGGAACTCCTAGGTGACGTGGGTCATGTGGAATCTCACTTCTTTATCTTTGGAGATAGTGTTAGTGTCGGTGCAAGATTGGTGCACGGTTTGCGCCAAACGTGCCATCGGCTCAGAAATCGTTTTGGACGCACCCGATGGTACCACTAGGTGACAAGGCTCAAGTGGAAGCTCATTTCGGTCCGTTTGAAGATAGTGCTAATCTTGACGCAAGATAAGAGCACGATTTGAATCGAACGTACCATAGGCTCGTAAATCATTTTGGACGCACCCGATGGAACTCCTAGGTGACGTGGGTCATGTGGAATCTTACTTCTTTCCGTTTGGAGACTGTTAGTGTCAGTGCAAGATAGGTGCATGGTTTGCGCTAGACATACCATAGGCTCATAAAACGTTTTGGATGCACTCAATGGTAACACTAGGTTACAGGGCTCAAGTGGAAGCTCATTTCAGTCTGTTTGGAGATAGTGCTAATCTTGACACAAGATAGGAGCACGGTTTGCGTCGAACGTACCACAGGCACATAAATCGTGTTGGACGCACCCGGTGGAACACCTAGGTGACGTGGGTCAGTTGGAATCTCGCTTCTTTCCGTTTGGAGATAGTGTTAGTGTCGGTGCAAGATAGGTGCATGGTTGCGCTAGACGTACCATAGCCTCAGAAGTCATTTTAGACGCACCCTATGGTACCACTAGGTGATGAGGCTCAAGTGGAAGCTCGTTTCGGTCCTTTCGGACATGGTGCTAATCTTGACGCAAGATAGGAGCACGGTTTGCGTCGAACGTACCATAGGCTCGGAAATCGTTTTGGACACACACGATGGAACTCCTAGGTGACGTGGGTCATGTGGAATCTCGCTTCTTTCCGTTTTGAGACAGTGTGAGTGTTGGTGCAAGATAGGTGCACGCGTTGTTCCAAACGTGCAGAGGCTCAGAAATCATTTTGGACGACTTTTCGATGGTACCACTAGGTGACGAGGCTCAAGTGGAAGCTCGTTTCGGTCCTCTCGTACATAGTGCTAATCTTGACGCAATATAGGTTCACAGTTTGCGTCAAGCGTACCATAGGCTCGGAAATCGTTTTGGACGCACCCGATGGAACTCCTAGGTGACGTGGGTCATGTGGAATCTCACTTCGTTATCATTGGAGATAGTGTTTGATGAGGACATCAACCCCGACACGGGAATGGCTACTCCAACTGAACCAGCACAGGCGCCACCAGGACCAATCACTCGAGCTCGTGCACGTGAATTAAACTTCGTGATGATTTTGAAGAATGAAGGACCAGAAGTTTCCTAAGTGCATGCGCCATCTATGCTCATGATGAACCTGCCCAGAATAATGTCTAGGTGCTGCGCCACCTATGTGATTTTAGTTTTGTCAAGAAATAACCAGGAAGGTGCTGCGCCACCTAAATCAGGAAAGGGGATCAAGGAGATGGTGTGTGGCTGTTTGGGCGCCTATTCCTTGCCTTATGGGCAGGCTGGGCGTCCTCCTTCCTCCCTCTTCCCCTATTTAGCCAGGGGCTGCGCCCCTCTTTGGCTTGGGTTTTGTTTTGCTTAAGTTAGCCATTGCTACTTCAAGCTTCGTCTTCGTGTAATTCAGAACCCCCTTCGAGTAATATTCAGGGTTGCTTGCCTCAGATTCTTGCTTGTTCTTCGATTGCCAGCAGGAATTGATCTTCGTGATCAGGTTGATCTAGCACCAGCAAGGTCAATAACCATCGGGAGTTGGTTCAGCGATTGCTAAGGCGCCACGGACTTGTTCGTCAGTGAGTCGGATCGCGAGGGTCGACACCCACCAAATCGTAGTTATCCTCCACTCACCGAAGGATCGGGCACTCCAACTCTATCAAGTGGTATCAGCTTTCAGGTTGCTCGGTGAGATCTATCCCCTTTATTTGTAGTTTTGTTCATCGTCCTATCGTCCACCAGAAAAGCCAAAAAAAAGCGTTTCAGGTTAGAACCACTGTCCAAGACCTTTTGAGCCTTTGCATCTTTCATTCAGTTTATTGCTTTGTTGAGTTTTTGGTTGCATCGCTGTGTCGTGTTGCTGGTCTTGGCGTCTAGTCCATTAGAGTTTTGAGTTCCTGTCACGTATTAGTTCACATCTTTGCACTTGATCCTCCTTTTCCTTTGTCCTCCATGCTCCTGTAATCTTTCCCACGTCATAGACCCCTTGTTCACGCCAATTTCCCACCTACAAAAGGAAAGTAATTTATTTCGGGTCTTGATTTATCTCGGCAAGGACACAGGCATTAGCTGTTGCATCCGTAGTCCGTTTGGGAAGTTTAGGTACAATTTGGAAAGCATATTTCGTGCCCTTTCCAACGGATATTCACTTGCCTTACGATTCATTTAGGGCGTCTCACAGGAGATCGTGCGAGATCAGGCAGTCTGTGGCTGGCACGAAAGGAAAGAGTTCCTGATTTCCTTTTGAGTTGTGCAACGTGTTGGCAGTGTCATCAAACTGAAAAAGGCCAGAGGTGCATAAAACAAAAAAAAAAACAAGAGCCGCACCAAAAAAAAAAAAGGCAAAAGGTGCAAAAAGAGCCGCACACAAAAAAAAAAAAAAAAAAAAACAAGAGATGCCAAGGGTGTGTACTCGCTGTCTTTTACTCTTTGTTCTTGCAATTCTGTGTCTATCTTTGTGCGTGGGCTCACGTCTCTAGTACGGGTCTAGCCTAGGACCAGCACAACACCAGCTTTGAGTGATTATTCAACTTTGCCTTTGCTGAATGCTTGTGCTACTCCTTGCTACAAATTGAAGCCTTCCCATAGCTCCACAAATTTTCTACAGCGATCAAGCTCTGTGTCCTCTGGCAATCGCTCCATTCAATCTTTGGAAGGTTGTACCGCTGGTTGCAAGTCACCCTGCAAGCTTGGTAAGAACGGGTAAGAGTTTAATAACAGCTTTAGTTTGCGTGCCTTGATCAGCACCACATCCTATAAGCTTTAGGGCACATACTTGTTTTCGTGTTCGTTGTTTTTCCACTAACAATGACAGGGGAGCCAGCTGATCAGGACGCCATGCCTCAGTCCCCACGCACTAAAGGCATCATTCACCACTTCAATCGCAAGATGAACGAGCACGTGGAGGGCTTGGCAGAGGAGATTAGGATTGCCAACGAGCAAGTGGGTCAATTTCAGGACGCTCAAATGGCCACAAATGCTACTACTCGCGGAGATGCAGCAAGCACACAAGCTGCCCACGCCACCAGCCTTGCCACACTCACTACACGCCTTGATGAGTTGGTACAACAACTTGCTGATCAGCGTGCGGAATTTGATTATGGTGGCGAGACCGAGATCGACGACCAGGACCGCCATGGAGGGCGCCACCGCAACCGCCGTGGTGGTGAGCGCGTGGTACGTGAATCGAAATGACTCATTTACTAAGATTAAGTTCACGATTCCTTCATTTAATGGCAAATATGATCCGGGTGCGTATCTTGATTGGGAACTTGCGGTAGATCAGAAATTTCATTGTCATGATGTTCCTGCACAATATCAAGTTAGGGCTGCTACTAGTGAGTTTACAGATTTCGCATCCATTTGGTGGCGTGAGCATCGCAGCAAACACCCTAATAACATTCCCACAACTTGGGAGCAATTAAAAACTGTCATGCGACACCGATTTGTTCCTTCCTATTATGCACGAGACTTGCTTAATAAAATGCAGCGTTTTCAGCAAGGAACCAAATCTGTAGAAGAGTATTATCAGGAGTTGCAAACCGGCATGATTCGTTGTGGTTTAGTTGAGACTAATGATGCTGCGATGGCACGATTTCGTGGTGGTTTGAACCGTGAAATTCAGGATATTCTTGATTATAAGCACTATGATGATATTACTACTTTGTTTGCATTTGCTTGCAAAGCTGAACGTGAAGTGCAGGGACGACGAGCAAGGACCCATTCTAACTCTTTTGCAGGTCGCACTACTTTGACCCCTTCAGCCCCTATGGCGCCCTCCCCACATAGCAGTATGTCACGTGACAAGGCAGCAGCTCCACCTCCAGCGCCCTTTCAGCTAATAAGAGCGCCTCCTCTTCCACTAGCCGCACAAAGGACATTCAATGCCATCGTTGCAAAGGTTATGGGCATGTGATACGGGACTGCCCCAACAAGCGTACGTTGATTATACGTGACGATGGTGAGTATTCTTCCGCTAGTGATTCCGATGAAACTATATATGCTATGCTTGCTGCTGACATTTCAGGACATGCGGAAGAACACGTGGCTTCCACTGACGCTGACAAGTATGAGAGTCTTGTTGTGCAGCGAGTCCTCAATACACAGGTTGCATAGCCTGAGCAGAACCAGTGCCACACTTTGTTCCACACCAAAGGCATTGTGCAAGAACGATCCATTCACATCATCATTGATGGCGGTAGTTGCAACAATTTGGCAAGTTCGGATCTAGTGGAGAAGTTGTCTCTCCAAACACGTCCACATCCACATCCCTACCACATTCAATGGCTCAACCAGGGTGGCAAACTCAAGGTAACACGCTCGGTACGTGTTCACTTCTCCATGGGATCTTATTCTGATTATACTGATTGCGATGTTGTTCCTATGGAGGCATGTTCGTTGTTGCTTGGTAGGCCCTGGCAATATGATACTGATTGTTTACATCATGGTCGCACAAATCATTATTCATTACTGTTTAAGGGCAAGAAAATTATTCTTCATCCAATGACCCCTGAACAGATTGTGAAAGATGACATTGCTCGGACTACTAAAGCATTAAAACAATGCCAACAACAACCAGCCACGTCTAAAGAGATTAAGCTACATGCTCCTGTTTTACTTGCTACACGTGCTGATTTTGATGAACTACATGTTGCTAATATGCCTTGCTATGCGCTTGTATGTTCTCATGTGCTGGTTTCACTCGATGATGCACCATCTTTG
This sequence comes from Miscanthus lutarioriparius, assembly GCA_904845875.1. Lineage (NCBI taxonomy): Eukaryota > Viridiplantae > Streptophyta > Magnoliopsida > Poales > Poaceae > Miscanthus > Miscanthus lutarioriparius. Next base: position 11,712 of record CAJGYO010000255.1, read on the forward strand.
GATATACCCCCTGCTGTTACTAAGCTTTTGCAGGACTTTGCCGAGGTGTTTCCGAAGGACTTACCGCCAGGTCTTCCTCCCATTCGTGGCATTGAGCACCAGATCGACCTCATCCCGGGCGCCCAGCTTCCCAACCGTGCCCCGTACCGTACCAATCCCGATGAGACAAAGGAGATTCAGCGCCAAGTCCAAGCGCTACTTGATAAGGGCTACATTCGTGAGTCTCTTAGCCCTTGCTCTGTTCCTGTACTACTTGTCCCAAAGAAAGATGGTACCTGGCGCATGTGTGTAGATTGTCGAGCGATTAACAATATCACAATTCGTTATCGTTATCCTATACCTCGCCTTGATGATATGCTTGACGAGCTTAGCGGTGCTGTTATATTCTCCAAGGTCGATTTGCGTAGCGGGTACCATCAGATTCGAATGAAACTTGGGGATGAATGGAAAACGGCTTTTAAAACAAAATTTGGCTTATATGAATGGTTAGTTATGCCGTTTGGATTGACTAATGCTCCCAGCACATTTATGCGCTTAATGAATGAAGTTTTGCGGCCTTTCATAGGATTGTTTGTGGTTGTTTATTTTGATGATATTCTAATTTACAGCAAGTCTATGAAAGAGCATTTGGAACATTTGCATGCTATTTTTGATGCTTTGCGCGCTGCCCGCTTGTTTGGTAACTTAGACAAGTGCGACTTCTGCACACAACGTGTTTCGTTTCTTGGCTATGTTGTTACTCCATGAGGGCATTGAAGTGGACAGCAGCAAGATTGATGCCATCCAGAGCTGGCCCATGCCGACAACGGTTACGCAGATTCGGAGTTTTCTTGGGCTTGCAGGTTTCTACCGACGGTTCGTGCGTGACTTCAGCTCCATTGCCGCCCCGTTGCATGAGCTCACAAAGAAGGGCGTTCCTTTCTCCTGGGGTGCGGCACAGGATGATGCATTCACCATTCTAAAAGATAAGTTGACACATGCCCCCTTACTACAGCTACCTGATTTCAATAAGATGTTTGAACTTGAATGCGATGCTAGTGGTATTGGCTTAGGCGGTGTTTTGCTGCAAGAGGGCAAGCCAGTTGCTTACTTTAGCGAAAAATTAAGCGGTGCTAGTCTGAATTATTCAACTTATGATAAGGAGCTTTTCGTTTTGGTTCGCACACTTCAAACATGGCAGCACTATCTTTGGCCTCGCGAGTTTATAATTCATTCTGATCATGAGGCATTAAAACATATTCGTAGCCAAACTAATCTGAACCGTCGGCATGCTAAGTGGGTCGAATTCATAGAGTCTTTTCCTTACATCATCAAACACAAGAACGGGAAAGACAACATTATTGCTGATGCTTTGTCGCGTAGATACACCATGTTGTCCCAGTTAGACTTTAAAATTTTTGGTTTACAAACTGTGAAAGAACAATACGCCGATGATCCTGGCTTTAAGGACATCATGCTGCATTGCAAGGATGGTAAACCATGGGGTAAATTCCATGTAACCGATGGGTTTTTGTTCGCGCTAACAAGCTATGTATTCCCACAAGCTCGGTTCGTCTTTTGCTGTTGCAGGAAGCGCATGGTGGCGGCCTCATGGGACACTTTGGCGTTTACAAGACACAGGAGATTTTGGCCGCGCACTTCTTTTGGCCCCAGATGCGCCGCGACGTGGAGCGTTTTGTTGCACGCTGCACCACGTGCTGAAAGCTAAGTCACACCTGAACAACCACGGTTTGTATATGCCATTACCTATCCCTACTTCTCCTTGGCTAGATATTTCTATGGATTTTGTTTTGGGGTTACCTCGAACTAAGAAGGGGAGGGATAGTATCTTTGTGGTTGTTGATCGATTCTCTAAAATGGCTCACTTCATACCATGTCATAAAACTGATGATGCTAGCAGCGTTGCTGAGTTGTTCTTTCACGAGATTATTCGTTTACATGGTGTTCCAAATACAATAGTCTCAGATCGCGATGCTAAGTTCCTAAGTCATTTTTGGAGATCTCTTTGGAATAAACTAGGAACTAAATTGCTTTTCAGCACCACTTGTCACCCACAAACAGATGGGCAAACTGAGGTTGTGAACAGAACCTTATCTACCATGCTTAGGGCTGTGTTAGACAAGAATCTGAAACTTTGGGAGGATTGTTTGCCCCATGTCGAGTTTGCTTACAATCGTGCTACACATTCCACCACGAAAATGTGCCCTTTTCAGGTTGTCTATGGTTACATTCCATGGGCGCCAATTGACTTGCTGTCCTTTGACCCTTTGGACGCCCCACATGTCGATGCTGTTGCACGTGTTAAACAAATGTTGGACATCCATGAGCAAACACAGCAGAACATTGCGCACACTAATGCTAAAAATCAGGCTGTTGGTAGTAAAGGACGTAAACTTGTTACTTTTGAACCTGGTGACTTGGTTTGGTTGCATTTGCGCAAGGATCGCTTTCCTAGTTTGCGCAGGTCTAAGCTGATGCCCCGTGCTGCTGGTCCCTTCAAGGTGTTAAAGAAAATCAATGATAATGCTTATATACTTGACCTGCCTGCAGACTATGGTGTTTCCTCTAGTTTTAATGTTGCAGATTTGAAACCATATGCGGGCGAGGCTGAGGAGCTGCCGTCGAGGACGACTTCGATTCAAGAAGGGGAGGATGATGAGGACATCAACCCCGACACGGGAATGGCTACTCCAACTGAACCAGCACAGGCGCCACCAGGACCACTGACTCGAGCTCATGCACGTGAATTAAACTTCGTGATGATTTTGAAGAATGACGGACCAGAAGTTTCCTAAGTGCATGCGCCATCTATGCTCATGATGAACCTGCCCAGAATAATGTCTAGGTGCTGCGCCACCTATGTGTTTTTAGTTTTGTCAAGAAATAACCAGGAAGGTGCTGCGCCACCTAAATCAGGAAAGGGGATCAAGGAGATGGTGTGTGGCTGTTTGGGCGCCTATTCCTTGCCTTATGGGCAGGCTGGGCGTCCTCCTTCCTCCCTCTTCCCCTATTTAGCAGGGGCTGCGCCCCTCTTTGGCTTGGGTTTTGTTTTGCTTAAGTTAGCCATTGCTACTTCAAGCTTCGTCTTCGTGTAATTCAGAACCCGCCTTCGAGTAATATTCAGGGTTGCTTGCCTCAGATTCTTGCTTGTTCTTGATTGCCAGCAGGAATTGATCTTCGTGATCAGGTTGATCTAGCACCAGCAAGGTCAATAACCATCGGGAGTTGGTTCAGCGATTGCTAAGGCGCCACGGACTTGTTTCGTCGTAGTCGGATCAAATCGTAGTTATCCTCCACTCACCGAAGGATCGGGCACTCCAACTCTATCAGTGTTAGTGTCGGTGCAAGATAGGTGCTCGGTTTGCACCAAACGTACCATTGACTCAGATATCATTTTGGACGCACCCGACGGTACCACTAGGTGACGAGGCTCGAGTGGAAGCTCGTTTTGGTCCGTTTGGAGATAGTGCTAATCTTGATGCAACATAAGTGCACTGTTTGCGTCGAACATACCATATGCTCGGAAATGATTTTGGATGGACCTGATTGAACTCCTAGGTGACGTGGGTCGTTTGGAATCTCTCTTCTTTCCGTTTCGAGACAGGCGTTAGTGTCGGTGCAAGATAGATGCATGGTTTGTGCTAGACGTACCATAGGCTCAGAAATCATTTTGGATGCACCCGATGGTACCACTAGGTGACGAGGCCCAAGTGGAAGCTCGTTTTGGTCTGTTTGGACATAGTGCTAATCTTGACGCAAGATAGGAGCACGGTTTGCGCGCCGAACGTACCATAGGCTCATAAATCGTTTTGGACACACCTGGTGGAACTCCAAGGCGACGTGGGACATTGGAATCTCGCTTCTTTCTGTTTAGAGACAGTGTTAGTGTCGGTGCAAGATAGGTGCATGGTTTGTGCTAGATGTACCATAGGCTTAGAAATCATTTTGGATGCACCCGATGGTACCACTAGGTGACAAGGCTCAACTGGAAGCTTGTTTCGATCCGTTTGGAGATCTTGCTAATCTTGACGGAAGATAGGAGCACGGTTTTGCGTCGAACGCGTACCATATGCTCAAAAATGATTTTGGATGGACCTGATTGAACTCCTAGGTGACGTGGGTCGTTTGGAATCTCCCTTCTTTCCGTTTCGAGACAGGCGTTAGTGTCGGTGCAAGAAAGTTGCACGCGTTGTGCCAAACGTACCAGAGGCTCAGATATCATTTTGGGCGCTTTTCGATGGTACCACTAGGTGACGAGGCTCAAGTGGAAGCTTCGTTTCGGTCCTTTCGGACATAGTGCTAATCTTGACGCAAGATAGGTGCACGCTTTGTTTCGCGCCGAGCGTACCATAGGCTCGGAAATCATTCTGGACGCACCCGATGGAACTCCTAGGTGACGTGGGTCATGTGGAATCTCACTTCTTTATCTTTGGAGATAGTGTTAGTGTCGGTGCAAGATTGGTGCACGGTTTTGCCAAAGCGTGCCATCGGCTCAGAAATCGTTTTTGGACGCACCCGATGGTACCACTAGGTGACAAGGCTCAAGTAGAAGCTCATTTCGGTCCGTTTGAAGATAGTGCTAATCTTGACGCAAGATAAGAGCACGATTTGAATCAAACGTACCATAGGCTCGTAAATCATTTTGGACGCACCCGATGGAACTCCTAGGTGACGTGGGTCATGTGGAATCTTACTTCTTTCCGTTTGGAGACTGTTAGTGTCAGTGCAAGATAGGTGCATGGTTTGCGCTAGACGTACCATAGGCTCATAAATCGTTTTGGATGCACTCAATGGTAACACTAGGTTACAGGGCTCAAGTGGAAGCTCATTTCAGTCCGTTTGGAGATAGTGCTAACCTTGACACAAGATAGGAGCACGGTTTGCGTCGAACGTACCATAGGCACATAAATCGTTTTGGACGCACCCGGTGGAACACCTAGGTGACGTGGGTCTGTTGGAATCTCGCTTCTTTCCGTTTGGAGATAGTGTTAGTGTCGGTGCAAGATAGGTGCATGGTTTGCGCTAGACGTACCATAGCCTCAGAAATCATTTTAGACGCACCCGATGGTACCACTAGGTGACGAGGCTCAAGTGGAAGCTCGTTTCGGTCCTTTCGGACATGGTGCTAATCTTGACGCAAGATAGGAGCACGGTTTGCGTCGAACGTACCATAGGCTCGGAAATCATTTTGGACGCACACGATGGAACTCCTAGGTGACGTGGGTCATGTGGAATCTCGCTTCTTTCCGTTTGGAGACAGTGTGAGTGTTGGTGCAAGATAGGTGCACGCGTTGTTCCAAACGTACTAGAGGCTCAGAAATCATTTTGGACGCACTCGATGGTACCACTAGGTGACGAGGCTCAAGTGGAAGCTCGTTTCGGTCCTTTCGTACATAGTGCTAATCTTGACGCAAGATAGGTTCACAGTTTGCGTCGAGCGTACCATAGGCTCGGAAATCATTTTGGACGCACCCGATGGAACTCCTAGGTGACGTGGGTCATGTGGAATCTCACTTCGTTATCATTGGAGATAGTGTTAGTGTCGGTGCAAGATAGGTGCTCGGTTTGCACCAAACGTACCATTGACTCAGATATCATTTTGGACGCACCCGACGGTACCACTAGGTGACGAGGCTCGAGTGGAAGCTCGTTTCGGTCTGTTTGGAGATAGTGCTAATCTTGATGCAACATAAGTGCACTGTTTGCGTCGAACATACCATATGCTCGGAAATGATTTTGGATGGACCTGATTGAACTCCTAGGTGACGTGGGTCGTTTGGAATCTCTCTTCTTTCCGTTTCGAGACAGGCGTTAGTGTCGGTGCAAGATAGATGCATGGTTTGTGCTAGACGTACCATAGGCTCAGAAATCATTTTGGATGCACCCGATGGTACCACTAGGTGACGAGGCCCAAGTGGAAGCTCGTTTTGGTCTGTTTGGACATAGTGCTAATCTTGACGCAATATAGGAGCACGGTTTGCGTCGAACGTACCATAGGCTCATAAATCGTTTTGGACACACCTGGTGGAACTCCAAGGCGACGTGGGACATTTGGAATCTCGCTTCTTTCTGTTTAGAGACAGTGTTAGTGTCGGTGCAAGATAGGTGCATGGTTTGTGCTAGATGTACCATAGGCTTAGAAATCATTTTGGATGCACCCGATGGTACCACTAGGTGACGAGGCTCAAGTGGAAGCTCGTTTCGGTCCTTTCGGACATAGTGCTAATCTTGACGCAAGATAGGTGCACGGTTTGCGTCGAGCGTACCATAGGCTCGGAAATCATTTTGGACGCACCCGATGGAACTCCTAGGTGACGTGGGTCATGTGGAATCTCACTTCGTTATCATTGGAGATAGTGTTAGTGTCGGTGCAAGATAGGTGCTCGGTTTGCGCCAAACGTACCATTGACTCAGATATCATTTTGGACGCACCCGACGGTACCACTAGGTGACGAGGCTCGAGTGGAAGCTCGTTTCGGTCCGTTTGGAGATAGTGTTAATCTTGGTGCAACATAAGTGCACTGTTTGCGTCAAACATACCATATGCTCGGAAATGATTTTGGATGGACATGATTGAACTCCTAGGTGACGTGGGTCATTTGGAATCTCTCTTCTTTCCGTTTTGAGACAGGCGTTAGTGTCGGTGCAAGATAGGTGCATGGTTTGCGCTAGACGTACCATAGGCTCAGAAATCATTTTGGATGCACCCGATGGTACCACTAGGTGACGAGGCCCAAGTGGAAGCTCGTTTTGGTCCGTTTGGACATAGTGCTAATCTTGACGCAAGATAGGAGCACGGTTTGCGTCGAACGTACCATAGGCTCATAAATCGTTTTGGACGCACCTGGTGGAACTCCAAGGCGACGTGGGACATTTGGAATCTCGCTTCTTTCTGTTTGGAGACAGTGTTAGTGTCGGTGCAAGATAGGTGCATGGTTTGCGCTAGACGTACCATAGGCTTAGAAATCATTTTGGATGCACCCGATGGTACCACTAGGTGACGAGGCTCAAGTGGAAGCTCGTTTCGGTCCTTTCGGACATGGTGCTAATCTTGACGCAAGATAGGAGCACGGTTTGCGTCGAAGCGTACCATAGGCTCGAAATCGTTTTGGGACACACGATGGAACTCCTAGGTGACGTGGGTCATGTGGAATCTCGCTTCTTTCCGTTTAGAGACAGTGTGAGTGTTGGTGCAAGATAGGTGCGCGCGTTGTGCCAAACGTACCAAAGGCTCAGAAATCATTTTGGACGCACTCGATGGTACCACTAGGTGACGAGGCTCTAGTGGAAACTCGTTTCGGTCCTTTCGGACATAGTGCTAATCTTGACGCAATATAGGTTCACAGGTTTGCGTCGAGCGTACCATAGGCTCGAAAATCGTTTTGGACGCACCCGATGGAACTCCTAGGTGACGTGGGTCATGTGGAATCTCACTTCATTATCATTGGAGATAGTGTTAGTGTCGGTGCAAGATAGGTGCTCGGTTTGCGCCAAACGTACCATTGACTCAGATATCATTTTGGACGCACCCGACGGTACCACTAGGTGACGAGGCTCGAGTGGAAGCTCGTTTCGGTCCGTTTGGAGATAGTGTTAATCTTGGTGCAACATAAGTGCACTGTTTGCGTCAAACATACCATATGCTCGGAAATGATTTTGGATGGACATGATTGAACTCCTAGGTGACGTGGGTCATTTGGAATCTCTCTTCTTTCCGTTTTGAGACAGGCGTTAGTGTCGGTGCAAGATAGGTGCATGGTTTGCGCTAGACGTACCATAGGCTCAGAAATCATTTTGGATGCACCCGATGGTACCACTAGGTGACGAGGCCCAAGTGGAAGCTCGTTTTGGTCTGTTTGGACATAGTGCTAATCTTGACGCAATATAGGAGCACGGTTTGCGTCGAACGTACCATAGGCTCGTAAATCGTTTTGGACACACCTGGTGGAACTCCAAGGCGACGTGGGACATTTGGAATCTCGCTTCTTTCTGTTTAGAGACAGTGTTAGTGTCGGTGCAAGATAGGTGCATGGTTTGTGCTAGATGTACCATAGGCTTAGAAATCATTTTGGATGCACCCGATGGTACCACTAGGTGACAAGGCTCAAGTGGAAGCTTGTTTCGATCCGTTTGGAGATACTGCTAATCTTGACGCAAGATAGGAGCACGGTTTGCGTCGAACGTACCATATGCTCGGAAATGATTTTGGATGGACCTGATTGAACTCCTAGGTGACGTGGGTCGTTTGGAATCTCTCTTCTTTCCGTTTCGAGACAGGCGTTAGTGTCGGTGCAAGAAAGTTGCACGCGTTGTGCCAAACGTACTAGAGGCTCAGATATCATTTTGGACGCACTCGATGGTACCACTAGGTGACGAGGCTCAAGTGGAAGCTCGTTTCGGTCCTTTCGGACATAGTGCTAATCTTGACGCAAGATAGGTGCACTGTTTTGCGCCGAAGCGTACCATAGGCTCGGAAATCATTCTGGACGCACCCGATGGAACTCCTAGGTGACGTGGGTCATGTGGAATCTCACTTCTTTATCTTTGGAGATAGTGTTAGTGTCGGTGCAAGATAGGTGCACGGTTTGCGCCAAACGTGCCATCGGCTCAGAAATCATTTTGGACGCACCCGATGGTACCACTAGGTGACGAGGCTCAAGTGGAAGCTCATTTCGGTCCGTTTGAAGATAGTGCTAATCTTGACGCAAGATAAGAGCACGATTTGAATCGAACATACCATAGGCTCGTAAATCATTTTGGACGCACCCGATGGAACTCCTAGGTGACGTGGGTCATGTGGAATCTTACTTCTTTCCGTTTGGAGACTGTTAGTGTCAGTGCAAGATAGGTGCATGGTTTGCGCTAGACATACCATAGGCTCATAAAACGTTTTGGATGCACTCAATGGTAACACTAGGTTACGGAGGCTCAAGTGGAAGCTCATTTGGTCCTTTTGGAGATAGTGCTAATCTTGACACAAGATAGGAGCACGGTTTTGCGTCGAACGTACCATAGGCACATAAATCGTGTTGGGACGCACCGGTGGAACACCTAGGTGACGTGGGTCAGTTGGAATCTCGCTTCTTTCCGTTTGGAGATAGTGTTAGTGTCGGTGCAAGATAGGTGCATGGTTGCGCTAGGCGTACCATAGCCTCGAAGTCATTTTAGACGCACCCTATGGTACCACTAGGTGATGAGGCTCAAGTGGAAGCTCGTTTCGGTCCTTTCGGACATGGTGCTAATCTTGACACCAGATAGGAGCACGGTTTGCGTCGAGCGTACCATAGGCTCGGAAATCATTTTGGACACACACGATGGAACTCCTAGGTGACGTGGGTCATGTGGAATCTCGCTTCTTTCCGTTTTGAGACAGTGTGAGTGTTGGTGCAAGATAGGTGCACGCGTTGTTCCAAACGTACCAGAGGCTCAGAAATCATTTTGGACGCACTCGATGGTACCACTAGGTGACGAGGCTCAAGTGGAAGCTCGTTTCGGTCCTCTCGTACATAGTGCTAATCTTGACGCAATATAGGTTCACAGTTTGCGTCGAGCGTACCATAGGCTCGGAAATCGTTTTGGACGCACCCGATGGAACTCCTAGGTGACGTGGGTCATGTGGAATCTCACTTCGTTATCATTGGAGATAGTGTTAGTGTCGGTGCAAGATAGGTGCTCGGTTTGCACCAAACGTACCATTGACTCAGATATCATTTTGGACGCACCCGACGGTACCACTAGGTGACGAGGCTCGAGTGGAAGCTCGTTTCGGTCTGTTTGGAGATAGTGCTAATCTTGATGCAACATAAGTGCACTGTTTGCGTCGAACATACCATATGCTCGGAAATGATTTTGGATGGACCTGATTGAACTCCTAGGTGACGTGGGTCGTTTGGAATCTCTCTTCTTTCCGTTTCGAGACAGGCGTTAGTGTCGGTGCAAGATAGATGCATGGTTTGTGCTAGACGTACCATAGGCTCAGAAATCATTTTGGATGCACCCGATGGTACCACTAGGTGACGAGGCCCAAGTGGAAGCTCGTTTTGGTCTGTTTGGACATAGTGCTAATCTTGACGCAATATAGGAGCACGGTTTGCGTCGAACGTACCATAGGCTCGTAAATCGTTTTGGACACACCTGGTGGAACTCCAAGGCGACGTGGGACATTTGGAATCTCGCTTCTTTCTGTTTGGAGACAGTGTTAGTGTCGGTGCAAGATAGGTGCATGGTTTGCGCTAGATGTACCATAGGCTTAGAAATCATTTTGGATGCACCCGATGGTACCACTAGGTGACAAGGCTCAAGTGGAAGCTTGTTTCGATCCGTTTGGAGATACTGCTAATCTTGACGCAAGATAGGAGCACGGTTTGCGTCGAACGTACCATATGCTCGGAAATGATTTTGGATGGACCTGATTGAACTCCTAGGTGACGTGGGTCGTTTGGAATCTCTCTTCTTTCCGTTTGAGAGACAGCGTTAGTGTCGGTGCAAGAAAGTTGCACGCGTTTGTGCCAAACGTACCAGAGGCTCAGATATCATTTTGGACGCTTTTCGATGGTACCACTAGGTGACGAGGCTCAAGTGGAAGCTCGTTTCGGTCCTTTCGGACATAGTGCTAATCTTGACGCAAGATAGGTGCACGGTTTGCGTCGAGCGTACCATAGGCTCGGAAATCATTTTGGACGCACCCGATGGAACTCCTAGGTGACGTGGGTCATGTGGAATCTCACTTCTTTATCTTTGGAGATAGTGTTAGTGTCGGTGCAAGATAGGTGCATGGTTTGTTTAAACGTGCCATCGGCTCAGAAATCATTTTGGACGCACCCGATGGTACCACTAGGTGACGAGGCTCAAGTGGAAGCTCATTTCGGTCCGTTTGAAGATAGTGCTAATCTTGACGCAAGATAAGAGCACGATTTGAATCGAACATACCATAGGCTCGTAAATCATTTTGGACGCACCCGATGGAACTCCTAGGTGACGTGGGTCATGTGGAATCTTACTTCTTTCCGTTTGGAGACTGTGTTAGTGTCAGTGCAAGATAGGTGCATGGTTTGCGCTAGACGTACCATAGGCTCATAAAACGTTTTGGATGCACTCAATGGTAACACTAGGTTACAGGGCTCAAGTGGAAGCTCATTTCAGTCTGTTTGGAGATAGTGCTAATCTTGACACAAGATAGGAGCACGGTTTGCGTCGAACGTACCATAGGCACATAAATCGTGTTGGACGCACCCGGTGGAACACCTAGGTGACGTGGGTCAGTTGGAATCTCGCTTCTTTCCGTTTGGAGATAGTGTTAGTGTCGGTGCAAGATAGGTGCATGGTTGCGCTAGACGTACCATAGCCTCAGAAGTCATTTTAGACGCACCCTATGGTACCACTAGGTGATGAGGCTCAAGTGGAAGCTCGTTTCGGTCCTTTCGGACATGGTGCTAATCTTGACGCAAGATAGGAGCACGGTTTGCGTCGAACGTACCATAGGCTCGGAAATCGTTTTGGACACACACGATGGAACTCCTAGGTGACGTGGGTCATGTGGAATCTCGCTTCTTTCCGTTTTGAGACAGTGTGAGTGTTGGTGCAAGATAGGTGCACGCGTTGTTCCAAACGTACCAGAGGCTCAGAAATCATTTTGGACGCACTCGATGGTACCACTAGGTGACGAGGCTCAAGTGGAAGCTCGTTTCGGTCCTCTCGTACATAGTGCTAATCTTGACGCAATATAGGTTCACAGTTTGCGTCGAGCGTACCATAGGCTCGGAAATCGTTTTGGACGCACCCGATGGAACTCCTAGGTGACGTGGGTCATGTGGAATCTCACTTCGTTATCATTGGAGATAGTGTTAGTGTCGGTGCAAGATAGGTGCTCGGTTTGCACCAAACGTACCATTGACTCAGATATCATTTTGGACGCACCCGACGGTACCACTAGGTGACGAGGCTCGAGTGGAAGCTCGTTTCGGTCTGTTTGGAGATAGTGCTAATCTTGATGCAACATAAGTGCACTGTTTGCGTCGAACATACCATATGCTCGGAAATGATTTTGGATGGACCTGATTGAACTCCTAGGTGACGTGGGTCGTTTGGAATCTCTCTTCTTTCCGTTTCGAGACAGGCGTTAGTGTCGGTGCAAGATAGGTGCATGGTTTGTGCTAGACGTACCATAGGCTCAGAAATCATTTTGGATGCACCCGATGGTACCACTAGGTGACGAGGCCCAAGTGGAAGCTCGTTTTGGTCTGTTTGGACATAGTGCTAATCTTGACGCAATATAGGAGCACGGTTTGCGTCGAACGTACCATAGGCTCATAAATCGTTTTGGACACACCTGGTGGAACTCCAAGGCGACGTGGGACATTTGGAATCTCGCTTCTTTCTGTTTGGAGACAGTGTTAGTGTCGGTGCAAGATAGGTGCATGGTTTGCGCTAGATGTACCATAGGCTTAGAAATCATTTTGGATGCACCCGATGGTACCACTAGGTGACAAGGCTCAAGTGGAAGCTTGTTTCGATCCGTTTGGAGATAGTGCTAATCTTGACGCAACATAGGTGCACGGTTTGCGTCGAACGTACCATATGCTCGGAAATGATTTTGGATGGACCTGATTGAACTCCTAGGTGACGTGGGTCGTTTGGAATCTCTCTTCTTTCCGTTTCGAGACAGGCGTTAGTGTCGGTGCAAGAAAGTTGCACGCATTGTGCCAAACGTACTAGAGGCTCAGATATCATTTTGGACGCACTCGATGGTACCACTAGGTGACGAGGCTCAAGTGGAAGCTCGTTTTGGTCCTTTCGGACATAGTGCTAATCTTGACGCAAGATAGGTGCACGGTTTGCGCCGAAGCGTACCATAGGCTCGGAAATCATTTTGGACGCACCGATGGAACTCCTAGGTGACGTGGGTCATGTGGAATCTCACTTCTTTATCTTTGGAGATAGTGTTAGTGTCGGTGCAAGATAGGTGCACGGTTTTGCCAAAGCGTGCCATCGGCTCAGAAATCATTTTGGACGCACCCGATGGTACCACTAGGTGACAAGGCTCAAGTGGAAGCTCATTTCGGTCCGTTTGAAGATAGTGCTAATCTTGACGCAAGATAAGAGCACGATTTGAATCGAACGTACCATAGGCTCGTAAATCATTTTGGACGCACCGATGGAACTCCTAGGTGACGTGGGTCATGTGGAATCTTACTTCTTTCCGTTTGGAGACTGTTAGTGTCAGTGCAAGATAGGTGCATGGTTTGCGCTAGACGTACCATAGGCTCATAAAACGTTTTGGATGCACTCAATGGTAACACTAGGTTACAGGGCTCAAGTGGAAGCTCATTTCAGTCTGTTTGGAGATAGTGCTAATCTTGACACAAGATAGGAGCACGGTTTGCGTCGAACGTACCATAGGCACATAAATCGTGTTGGACGCACCCGGTGGAACACCTAGGTGACGTGGGTCAGTTGGAATCTCGCTTCTTTCCGTTTGGAGATAGTGTTAGTGTCGGTGCAAGATAGGTGCATGGTTGCGCTAGATGTACCATAGCCTCAGAAGTCATTTTAGACGCACCCGATGGTACCACTAGGTGATGTGGCTCAAGTGGAAGCTCGTTTCGGTCCTTTCGGACATGGTGCTAATCTTGACGCAAGATAGGAGCACGGTTTGCGTCGAACGTACCATAGGCTCGGAAATCGTTTTGGACACACACGATGGAACTCCTAGGTGACGTGGGTCATGTGGAATCTCGCTTCTTTCCGTTTTGAGACAGTGTGAGTGTTGGTGCAAGATAGGTGCACGCGTTGTTCCAAAGCGTGCAGAGGCTCAGAAATCATTTTGGGCCTTTTCGATGGTACCACTAGGTGACGAGGCTCAAGTGGAAGCTCGTTTCGGTCCTCTCGTACATAGTGCTAATCTTGACGCAATATAGGTTCACAGTTTGCGTCGAGCGTACCATAGGCTCGGAAATCGTTTTGGACGCACCCGATGGAACTCCTAGGTGACGTGGGTCATGTGGAATCTCACTTCGTTATCATTGGAGATAGTGTTAGTGTCGGTGCAAGATAGGTGCTCGGTTTGCACCAAACGTACCATTGACTCAGATATCATTTTGGACGCACCCGACGGTACCACTAGGTGACGAGGCTCGAGTGGAAGCTCGTTTCGGTCTGTTTGGAGATAGTGCTAATCTTGATGCAACATAAGTGCACTGTTTGCGTCGAACATACCATATGCTCGGAAATGATTTTGGATGGACCTGATTGAACTCCTAGGTGACGTGGGTCGTTTGGAATCTCTCTTCTTTCCGCTTTTGAGAGACAGGCGTTAGTGTCGGTGCAAGATAGATGCATGGTTTGTGCTAGGCGTACCATAGGCTCAGAAATCATTTTGGATGCACCCGATGGTACCACTAGGTGACGAGGCCCAAGTGGAAGCTCGTTTTGGTCTGTTTGGACATAGTGCTAATCTTGACGCAATATAGGAGCACGGTTTGCGTCGAACGTACCATAGGCTCATAAATCGTTTTGGACACACCTGGTGGAACTCCAAGGCGACGTGGGACATTTGGAATCTCGCTTCTTTCTGTTTGGAGACAGTGTTAGTGTCGGTGCAAGATAGGTGCATGGTTTGCGCTAGACGTACCATAGGCTTAGAAATCATTTTGGATGCACCCGATGGTACCACTAGGTGACAAGGCTCAAGTGGAAGCTTGTTTCGATCCGTTTGGAGATACTGCTAATCTTGACGCAAGATAGGAGCACGGTTTGCGTCGAACGTACCATATGCTCGGAAATGATTTTGGATGGACCTGATTGAACTCCTAGGTGACGTGGGTCGTTTGGAATCTCTCTTCTTTCCGTTTCGAGACAGGCGTTAGTGTCGGTGCAAGAAAGTTGCACGCGTTGTGCCAAACGTACCAGAGGCTCAGATATCATTTTGGACGCACTCGATGGTACCACTAGGTGACGAGGCTCAAGTGGAAGCTCGTTTCGGTCCTTTCGGACATAGTGCTAATCTTGACGCAAGATAGGTGCACACTGTTTGCGCCGAAGCGTACCATAGGCTCGGAAATCATTTTGGACGCGCACGATGGAACTCCTAGGTGACGTGGGTCATGTGGAATCTCACTTCTTTATCTTTGGAGATAGTGTTAGTGTCGGTGCAAGATTGGTGCACGGTTTTTTGCGTAAACGTGCCATCGGCTCAGAAATCGTTTTGGACGCACCCGATGGTACCACTAGGTGACAAGGCTCAAGTAGAAGCTCATTTCGGTCCGTTTGAAGATAGTGCTAATCTTGACGCAAGATAAGAGCACGATTTGAATCAAACGTACCATAGGCTCGTAAATCATTTTGGACGCACCCGATGGAACTCCTAGGTGACGTGGGTCATGTGGAATCTTACTTCTTTCCGTTTGGAGACAGTGTTAGTGTCGGTGCAAGATAGGTGCATGGTTTGCGCTAGACGTACCATAGGCTCATAAAACGTTTTGGATGCACTCAATGGTAACACTAGGTTACAGGGCTCAAGTGGAAGCTCATTTCAGTCTGTTTGGAGATAGTGCTAATCTTGACACAAGATAGGAGCACGGTTTGCGTCGAACGTACCATAGGCACATAAATCGTTTTGGACGCACCCGGTGGAACACCTAGGTGACGTGGGTCAGTTGGAATCTCGCTTCTTTCCGTTTGGAGATAGTGTTAGTGTCGGTGCAAGATAGGTGCATGGTTTGCGCTAGACGCGTACCATAGCCTCAGAAGTCATTTTAGACGCACCCGATGGTACCACTAGGTGACGAGGCTCAAGTGGAAGCTCGTTTCGGTCCTTTCGGACATGGTGCTAATCTTGACGCAAGATAGGAGCACGGTTTGCGTCGAACGTACCATAGGCTCGGAAATCGTTTTGGACACACACGATGAAACCCTAGGTAGGTGACGTGGGTCATGTGGAATCTCGCTTCTTTCCGTTTTGAGACAGTGTGAGTGTTGGTGCAAGATAGGTGCACGCGTTGTTCCAAACGTGCGTGAGGCTCAGAAATCATTTTGGACGCTTTTCGATGGTACCACTAGGTGACGAGGCTCAAGTGGAAGCTCGTTTTCGGTCCTCTCGACATAGTGCTAATCTTGACGCAATATAGGTTCACAGTTTGCGCCGAGCGTACCATAGGCTCGGAAATCGTTTTGGACGCACCCGATGGAACTCCCTAGGTGGCGTGGGTCATGTGGAATCTCACTTCGTTATCATTGGAGATAGTGTTAGTGTCGGTGCAAGATAGGTGCTCGGTTTTGCACCAAACGTACCATTGACTCAGATATCATTTTGTACGCACCCGACGGTACCACTAGGTGACGAGGCTCGAGTGGAAGGTCGTTTTGGTCTGTTTGGAGATAGTGCTAATCTTGATGCAACATAAGTGCACTGTTTGCGTCGAACATACCATATGCTCGGAAATGATTTTGGATGGACCTGATTGAACCCTAGGTGACGTGGGTCGTTTGGAATCTCTCTTCTTTCCGCTTTGGAGACAAGGCGTTAGTGTCGGTGCAAGATAGATGCATGGTTTGTGCTAGACGTACCATAGGCTCAGAAATCATTTTGGATGCACCCGATGGTACCACTAGGTGACGAGGCCCAAGTGGAAGCTCGTTTTGGTCTGTTTGGACATAGTGCTAATCTTGACGCAAGATAGGAGCACGGTTTGCGTCGAACGTACCATAGGCTCATAAATCGTTTTGGACACACCTGGTGGAACTCCAAGGCGACGTGGGACATTTGGAATCTCGCTTCTTTCTGTTTGGAGACAGTGTTAGTGTCGGTGCAAGATAGGTGCATGGTTTGTGCTAGATGTACCATAGGCTTAGAAATCATTTTGGATGCACCCGATGGTACCACTAGGTGACAAGGCTCAAGTGGAAGCTTGTTTCGATCCGTTTGGAGATAGTGCTAATCTTGACGCAAGATAGAGAACACGTTTTGCGTCGAACGCGTACCATATGCTCGGAAATGATTTTGGATGGACCTGATTGAACTCCTAGGTGACGTGGGTCGTTTGGAATCTCTCTTCTTTCCGTTTCGAGACAGGCGTTAGTGTCGGTGCAAGAAAGTTGCACGCGTTGTGCCAAACGTACCAGAGGCTCAGATATCATTTTGGACGCACTCGATGGTACCACTAGGTGACGAGGCTCAAGTGGAAGCTCGTTTCGGTCCTTTCGGACATAGTGCTAATCTTGACGCAAGATAGGTGCACTGTTTGCGTCGAGCGTACCATAGGCTCGGAAATCATTTTGGACGCACCCGATGGAACTCCTAGGTGACGTGGGTCATGTGGAATCTCACTTCTTTATCTTTGGAGATAGTGTTAGTGTCGGTGCAAGATTGGTGCACGGTTTGCGCCAAACGTGCCATCGGCTCAGAAATCATTTTGGACGCACCCGATGGTACCACTAGGTGACAAGGCTCAAGTGGAAGCTCATTTCGGTCCGTTTGAAGATAGTGCTAATCTTGACGCAAGATAAGAGCACGATTTGAATCGAACGTACCATAGGCTCGTAAATCATTTTGGACGCACCCGATGGAACTCCTAGGTGACGTGGGTCATGTGGAATCTTACTTCTTTCCGTTTGGAGACTGTTAGTGTCAGTGCAAGATAGGTGCATGGTTTGCGCTAGACGTACCATAGGCTCATAAAACGTTTTGGATGCACTCAATGGTAACACTAGGTTACAGGGCTCAAGTGGAAGCTCATTTCGATCTGTTTGGAGATAGTGCTAATCTTGACACAAGATAGGAGCACGGTTTGCGTCGAACGTACCATAGGCACATAAATCGTGTTGGACGCACCCGGTGGAACACCTAGGTGACGTGGGTCAGTTGGAATCTCGCTTCTTTCCGTTTGGAGATAGTGTTAGTGTCGGTGCAAGATAGGTGCATGGTTGCGCTAGACGTACCATAGCCTCAGAAGTCATTTTAGACGCACCTTATGGTACCACTAGGTGATGAGGCTCAAGTGGAAGCTCGTTTCGGTCCTTTCGGACATGGTGCTAATCTTGACGCAAGATAGGAGCACGGTTTGCGTCGAACGTACCATAGGCTCGGAAATCGTTTTGGACACACACGATGGAACTCCTAGGTGACGTGGGTCATGTGGAATCTCGCTTCTTTCCGTTTTGAGACAGTGTGAGTGTTGGTGCAAGATAGGTGCACGCGTTGTTCCAAACGTACCAGAGGCTCAGAAATCATTTTGACTCGATGGTACCACTAGGTGACGAGGCTCAAGTGGAAGCTCGTTTCGGTCCTTTCGGACATAGTGCTAATCTTGACGCAATATAGGTTCACAGTTTGCGTCGAGCGTACCATAGGCTCGGAAATCGTTTTGGACGCACCCGATGGAACTCCTAGGTGACGTGGGTCATGTGGAATCTCACTTCGTTATCATTGGAGATAGTGTTAGTGTCGGTGCAAGATAGGTGCTCGGTTTGCACCAAACGTACCATTGACTCAGATATCATTTTGGACGCACCCGACGGTACCACTAGGTGACGAGGCTCGAGTGGAAGCTCGTTTGGTCTGTTTGGAGATAGTGCTAATCTTGATGCAACATAAGTGCACTGTTTGCGTCGAACATACCATATGCTCGGAAATGATTTTGGATGGACCTGATTGAACTCCTAGGTGACGTGGGTCGTTTGGAATCTCTCTTCTTTCCGTTTCGAGACAGGCGTTAGTGTCGGTGCA
Source organism: Miscanthus lutarioriparius (assembly GCA_904845875.1). Taxonomy (NCBI): domain Eukaryota; kingdom Viridiplantae; phylum Streptophyta; class Magnoliopsida; order Poales; family Poaceae; genus Miscanthus; species Miscanthus lutarioriparius. The sequence continues at coordinate 30,433 of CAJGYO010000255.1, forward strand.
AGATAGATGCATGGTTTGTGCTAGACGTACCATAGGCTCAGAAATCATTTTGGATGCACCCGATGGTACCACTAGGTGACGAGGCCCAAGTGGAAGCTCGTTTTGGTCTGTTTGGACATAGTGCTAATCTTGACGCAATATAGGAGCACGGTTTGCGTCGAACGTACCATAGGCTCTAAATCGTTTTGGACACACCTGGTGGAACTCCAAGGCGACGTGGGACATTTGGAATCTCGCTTCTTTTCTGTTTAGAGACAGTGTTAGTGTCGGTGCAAGATAGGTGCATGGTTTGTGCTAGATGTACCATAGGCTTAGAAATCATTTTGGATGCACCCGATGGTACCACTAGGTGACAAGGCTCAAGTGGAAGCTTGTTTCGATCCGTTTGGAGATACTGCTAATCTTGACGCAAGATAGGAGCACGGTTTGCGTCGAACGTACCATATGCTCGGAAATGATTTTGGATGGACCTGATTGAACTCCTAGGTGACGTGGGTCGTTTGGAATCTCTCTTCTTTCCGTTTCGAGACAGGCGTTAGTGTCGGTGCAAGAAAGTTGCACGCGTTGTGCCAAACGTACCAGAGGCTCAGATATCATTTTGGACGCACTCGATGGTACCACTAGGTGACGAGGCTCAAGTGGAAGCTTCGTTTGGTCCTTTCGGACATAGTGCTAATCTTGACGCAAGATAGGTGCACTGTTTGCGTCGAGCGTACCATAGGCTCGGAAATCATTCTGGACGCACCCGATGGAACTCCTAGGTGACGTGGGTCATGTGGAATCTCACTTCTTTATCTTTGGAGATAGTGTTAGTGTCGGTGCAAGATTGGTGCACGGTTTTGCGCGCAAACGTGCCATCGGCTCAGAAATCATTTTGGACGCACCCGATGGTACCACTAGGTGACAAGGCTCAAGTGGAAGCTCATTTCGGTCCGTTTGAAGATAGTGCTAATCTTGACGCAAGATAAGAGCACGATTTGAATCGAACGTACCATAGGCTCGTAAATCATTTTGGACGCACCCGATGGAACTCCTAGGTGACGTGGGTCATGTGGAATCTTACTTCTTTCCGTTTGGAGACTGTTAGTGTCAGTGCAAGATAGGTGCATGGTTTGTGCTAGACGTACCAAAGGCTCATAAAACGTTTTGGATGCACTCAATGTTAACACTAGGTTACAGGGCTCAAGTGGAAGCTCATTTCAGTCTGTTTGGAGATAGTGCTAATCTTGACACAAGACAGGAGCACAGTTTGCGTCGAACGTACCATAGGCACATAAATCGTGTTGGACGCACCCGGTGGAACACCTAGGTGACGTGGGTCAGTTGGAATCTCGCTTCTTTCCGTTTGGAGATAGTGTTAGTGTCGGTGCAAGATAGGTGCATGGTTGCGCTAGACGTACCATAGCCTCAGAAGTCATTTTAGACGCACCCTATGGTACCACTAGGTGATGAGGCTCAAGTGGAAGCTCGTTTCGGTCCTTTCGGACATGGTGCTAATCTTGACGCAAGATAGGAGCACGGTTTGCGTCGAACGTACCATAGGCTCGGAAATCGTTTTGGACACACACGATGGAACTCCTAGGTGACGTGGGTCATGTGGAATCTCGCTTCTTTCCGTTTTGAGACAGTGTGAGTGTTGGTGCAAGATAGGTGCACGCGTTGTTCCAAACGTACCAGAGGCTCAGAAATCATTTTGGACGCACTCGATGGTACCACTAGGTGACGAGGCTCAAGTGGAAGCTCGTTTCCGGTCCTCTCGTACATAGTGCTAATCTTGACGCAATATAGGTTCACAGTTTGCGTCGAGCGTACCATAGGCTCGGAAATCGTTTTGGGGACGCACCGATGGAACTCCTAGGTGACGTGGGTCATGTGGAATCTCACTTCGTTATCATTGGAGATAGTGTTAGTGTCGGTGCAAGATAGGTGCTCGGTTTGCACCAAACGTACCATTGACTCAGATATCATTTTGGACGCACCGACGGTACCACTAGGTGACGGAGGCTCGAGTGGAAGCTCGTTTCGGTCCGTTTGGAGATAGTGCTAATCTTGATGCAACATAAGTGCACTGTTTGCGTCGAACATACCATATGCTCGGAAATGATTTTGGATGGACCTGATTGAACTCCTAGGTGACGTGGGTCGTTTGGAATCTCTCTTCTTTCCGTTTCGAGACAGGCGTTAGTGTCGGTGCAAGATAGATGCATGGTTTGTGCTAGACGTACCATAGGCTCAGAAATCATTTTGGATGCACCCGATGGTACCACTAGGTGACGAGGCCCAAGTGGAAGCTCGTTTTGGTCTGTTTGGACATAGTGCTAATCTTGACGCAATATAGGAGCACGGTTTGCGTCGAACGTACCATAGGCTCATAAATCGTTTTGGACACACCTGGTGGAACTCCAAGGCGACGTGGGACATTTGGAATCTCGCTTCTTTCTGTTTAGAGACAGTGTTAGTGTCGGTGCAAGATAGGTGCATGGTTTGTGCTAGATGTACCATAGGCTTAGAAATCATTTTGGATGCACCCGATGGTACCACTAGGTGACAAGGCTCAACTGGAAGCTTGTTTCGATCCGTTTGGAGATACTGCTAATCTTGACGCAAGATAGGAGCACGGTTTGCGTCGAACGTACCATATGCTCGGAAATGATTTTGGATGGACCTGATTGAACTCCTAGGTGACGTGGGTCGTTTGGAATCTCTCTTCTTTCCGTTTCGAGACAGGCGTTAGTGTCGGTGCAAGAAAGTTGCACGCGTTGTGCCAAACGTACCAGAGGCTCAGATATCATTTTGGACGCACTCGATGGTACCACTAGGTGACGAGGCTCAAGTGGAAGCTCGTTTCGGTCCTTTCGGACATAGTGCTAATCTTGACGCAAGATAGGTGCACTGTTTGCGTCGAGCGTACCATAGGCTCGGAAATCATTCTGGACGCACCCGATGGAACTCCTAGGTGACGTGGGTCATGTGGAATCTCACTTCTTTATCTTTGGAGATAGTGTTAGTGTCGGTGCAAGATTGGTGCACGGTTTGCGCCAAACGTGCCATCGGCTCAGAAATCGTTTTGGACGCACCCGATGGTACCACTAGGTGACAAGGCTCAAGTAGATGCTCATTTCGGTCCGTTTGAAGATAGTGCTAATCTTGACGCAAGATAAGAGCACGATTTGAATCAAACATACCATAGGCTCGTAAATCATTTTGGACGCACCCGATGGAACTCCTAGGTGACGTGGGTCATGTGGAATCTTACTTCTTTCCGTTTGGAGACTGTTAGTGTCAGTGCAAGATAGGTGCATGGTTTGCGCTAGACGTACCAAAGGCTCATAAAACGTTTTGGATGCACTCAATGTTAACACTAGGTTACAGGGCTCAAGTGGAAGCTCATTTCAGTCTGTTTGGAGATAGTGCTAATCTTGACACAAGACAGGAGCACAGTTTGCGTCGAACGTACCATAGGCACATAAATCGTGTTGGACGCACCCGGTGGAACACCTAGGTGACGTGGGTCAGTTGGAATCTCGCTTCTTTCCGTTTGGAGATAGTGTTAGTGTCGGTGCAAGATAGGTGCATGGTTGCGCTAGACGTACCATAGCCTCAGAAGTCATTTTAGACGCACCCTATGGTACCACTAGGTGATGAGGCTCAAGTGGAAGCTCGTTTCGGTCCTTTCGAACATGGTGCTAATCTTGACGCAAGATAGGAGCACGGTTTGCGTCGAACGTACCATAGGCTCGGAAATCGTTTTGGACACACACGATGGAACTCCTAGGTGACGTGGGTCATGTGGAATCTCGCTTCTTTCCGTTTTGAGACAGTGTGAGTGTTGGTGCAAGATAGGTGCACGCGTTGTTCCAAACGTACCAGAGGCTCAGAAATCATTTTGGACGCACTCGATGGTACCACTAGGTGACGAGGCTCAAGTGGAAGCTCGTTTCGGTCCTCTCGTACATAGTGCTAATCTTGACGCAAGATAGGTTCACAGTTTGCGTCGAGCGTACCATAGGCTCGGAAATCGTTTTGGACGCACCCGATGGAACTCCTAGGTGACGTGGGTCATGTGGAATCTCACTTCGTTATCATTGGAGATAGTGTTAGTGTCGGTGCAAGATAGGTGCTCGGTTTGCGCCAAACGTACCATTGACTCAGATATCATTTTGGACGCACCCGACGGTACCACTAGGTGACGAGGCTCGAGTGGAAGCTAGTTTCGGTCCGTTTGGAGATAGTGCTAATCTTGATGCAACATAAGTGCACTGTTTGCGTCGAACATACCATATGCTCGGAAATGATTTTGGATGGACCTGATTGAACTCCTAGGTGACGTGGGTCGTTTGGAATCTCTCTTCTTTCCGTTTCGAGACAGGCGTTAGTGTCGGTGCAAGATAGGTGCATGGTTTGTGCTAGATGTACCATAGGCTCAGAAATCATTTTGGATGCACCCGATGGTACCACTAGGTGACGAGGCCCAAGTGGAAGCTCGTTTTGGTCCGTTTGGACATAGTGCTAATCTTGACGCAATATAGGAGCACGGTTTGCGTCGAACGTACCATAGGCTCGTAAATCGTTTTGGACACACCTGGTGGAACTCCAAGGCGACGTGGGTCATTTGGAATCTCGCTTCTTTCTGTTTGGAGACAGTGTTAGTGTCGGTGCAAGATAGGTGCATGGTTTGCGCTAGATGTACCATAGGCTTAGAAATCATTTTGGATGTACCCGATGGTACCACTAGGTGACGAGGCTCAAGTGGAAGCTTGTTTCGATCCGTTTGGAGATACTGCTAATCTTGACGCAAGATAGGAGCACGGTTTGCGTCGAACGTACCATATGCTCAGAAATGATTTTGGATGGACCTGATTGAACTCCTAGGTGATGTGGGTCGTTTGGAATCTCTCTTCTTTCCGTTTCGAGATAGGCGTTAGTGTCGGTGCAAGAAAGTTGCACGCGTACAGCCAAACGCATGCAGAGGCTCAGATATCATTTTGGACGACTCGATGGTACCACTAGGTGACGAGGCTCAAGTCGAAGCTCGCTTTTGGTCCTTTCGGACATAGTGCTAATCTTGACGCAAGATAGGTGCACGGTTTGCGTCGAGCGTACCATAGGCTCGGAAATCGTTTTGGACGCACCCGATGGAACTCCTAGGTGACGTGGGTCATGTGGAATCTCACTTCTTTATCTTTGGAGATAGTGTTAGTGTCGGTGCAAGATAGGTGCACGGTTTGCGCCAAACGTGCCATCGGCTCAGAAATCGTTTTGGACGGACCCGATGGTACCACTTGGTGACGAGGCTCAAGTGGAAGCTCATTTCGGTCCGTTTGAAGATAGTGCTAATCTTGACGCAAGATAAGAGCACGATTTGAATCGAACGTACCATAGGCTCGTGAATCGTTTTGGACGCACCCGATGGAACTCCTAGGAGACGTGGGTCATGTGGAATCTTACTTCTTTCCGTTTGGAGACTGTGTTAGTGTCAGTGCAAGATAGGTGCATGGTTTGCGCTAGACGTACCATAGGCTCATAAATCGTTTTGGATGCACTCAATGGTAACACTAGGTTACAGGGCTCAAGTGGAAGCTCATTTCAGTCTGTTTGGAGATAGTGCTAATCTTGACACAAGATAGGAGCACGGTTTGCGTCGAACGTACCATAGGCACATAAATCGTTTTGGACGCACCCGGTGGAACACCTAGGTGACGTGGGTCAGTTGGTGATGAGGACATCAACACCGATCATACGTCCATGCCGTCCACGCCGACACCTGCTGGTCCTATTACCCGTGCTCGTGCTCGAACACTTAATCATCAAGTGAGTTCCTTCTTGAGCTCTTGTCCATCCTGTTTAGATCTTGGAGACACGTGCACTCTTGTTTTGATTAGGAATCAAGGAGAAGACCGAAAGGGAAAAGGACTCGCGTAGGCTGGATTCGGACTGCAGCACACCTCCAACTTGCGACGGTCGCCACGGTTACATACGGAGTCGGATTGGGGTGATTCTGGACTTGTTGGAAAGCTAATAAAGTCTACTTTCATACGGATCTGATCTCATACTCATACCTGCTCAGAAATGGCGTCAACAGTCCAAAAATCACCAAGAGGTCTATTCTGTCCAGGGTGCTGCGCCACCTTAAGTTGGCCCAATGGGCTTGTATCGTTTAGAGTCCAGTAGGGACGCGTCCTAGGGTTGGAGCACGACCCAAACTCTCTTGTGGTCGTCCTCCACACGTCATATACCCCTTAGCCACCACCAGGAACACTTGGGTTTTGTTTAGATCAAGTTTAGCCTTTGCTACTTGCTTGTAGGCGCGCGTGCTGATCCAGCCGCCCGTCTCCTTGTCTTCGGAACCCCACTCATCATAAGATTCAGTTTGAGGCTTTCAATTTCATCTTGCAAATTCAGTGCTTGTTTCCTTGTTCTTGCTAGTTCTTCGATTGCTTGCAGGACGGGAGCCCTAGTGGCTGGTTGTCGCGCTCCACAAGATCGTGACGGCCTTTGGAGGTGGTGTATCGGTTGCTAAGGCGTGGCCTTGGAAGGCTGTAGTCGGGCCGTGAACGTCATCTCCATCCACCAAATCGAGTGATCTCACGCGTCTCATCGAAAGATCGTCCATAAACCCTAGCGGGTTCATATCAATTGGTAATCAGAGCAAGGTTTATCGGTGAGAGACTTGTAATTCTTCGCTGTTTTTATTTTTCCTACAGTCCAAAAAAGCCAAAAAAATAGTAGATTAGTTTCCTACAATCCTATAGACCTTTGGGCCGTGGCTAGTGCTACCTAGTTAGGGCTTGTTGAGTCGTCGGTTGCATCGGTTGTGTCAAGTTGCTGGTCTTAGTTTTAGTCCTTTAGAGTTTCGAGTTCTTGTCACATTCTATCACAACACGCGCTATCATATAGTCTCTCTGTTGGCCGAATCCAAGTAGGGTTTGAAGTTTGAATCGGACAAGGAATCGGCTGTTCCTCTCTATTGGCCGAATCCAAGTAGGTTTTCAAGTTTGAGTCGGATCAAGGAATCGGGTATTCCTCGCTGTGGGCCAAGTCCGAGTAGAATTGGAAGTTCCAATCGGACGAGGAATCAGTTCACCCTGTGCTACAACTATCAAACGAACCACGCAGCAAGTATTCATATCTAAACGAGTGGCTTACTCTAGAGAGAGAGAGAGAGAGAGAGAGAGAGTGTGCTGAGTTACTCTTTGGGAGTGTTCTTGTTCATATAATCAGTTTTGAGTGCCCCCTGAAAAAATATATATATATATTCAAAAAAAAAGAAAGAAAAAAAAAAAGAAGCAAAAGAAAAGAAGAGAAAGGGGCTGATCTTAGAGATTTTTCGTTCACTTCGGGTGGTGTGTTGTGCTCTCCTTTGTGTCCAGGCTCGCGTCTCTAGCACGGTCTAGACTAGGACCAGCACAGTACCGCCGGTTGAACGATTATTCAGCTTGCTTTTGTAACTAACGTGGTGCTAGTTCGTTCCTTGTTTCAGCCCACCTATAGCTCCACATATTCTACAGACTTGACAGGTCTCGTGGTTGTGGCACCGATACACTTCATCCATTGCTGCAGACTTGTTGGTAGATGACCCCTCCTGTCGAGCAAGGTAAGAACTGGTAAGAACTTGTGTAATAGGTGGAGAGTGAGCGACTTGCTATAGCTACATCCTAGTAGTTGTAGGGCTTTTATTTCTTCACTTGTCTTCTTGTTGTCTTTGCCTTTGAACCATGACAGGTCAGGTGAAGATAACCAAATTCCACATTCGCCTCGCACAAAGGGCATCATACAACATTTTGAAAGGAAAGTGAAGTTGCACACGGAGGGACTTGATAATGACTTGCATGTGACAAATGACAAACTTGGGCAGTTGGAGGCTACGCAGATTGCCGCAAACAACAAGCTTGCAGGTTTGGAGCAGTCCATTGCTAGTGTGGACAAAAGCCTTGCTGCTCTGCTGAGGCGTTTTGATGACCTCCACAACAATGATAAAGACCAGCATAAAGAAGAAAAGAAGGAGGAAGATCGAGAGGATGGTAGTTATGATGAAGAATACACAGGTGATACTGAGCATGATGATCGAGACACTCGTGATCGGCGCCGCCCCACGTCACAACCGTAGAGGTATGGGTGGCCACCGCCGACGCGAGGTACACAATAATGATGATGCTTTCAGTAAGATTAAATTTAAAATACCTGCTTTTGATGGTAAATATGACCCTGATGCATACATTACTTGGGAGATTGCTGTTGATCAAAAGTTTGCATGCCATGAATTTCCTGAGAACACACGTGTTAGGGCTGCTACTAGTGAGTTCACAGATTTTGCTTCTGTTTGGTGGATTGAATATGGCAAGAAAAATTCTAATAACATACCTAAAACTTGGGATGCGCTGAAACGAGCCATGAGAGCTAGATTTGTTCCATCTTACTATGCCCGTGATATGATAAATAAGTTGCAGCAATTGAGACAAGGTTCTAAAAGTGTAGAAGAATACTATCAGGAATTACAAACGGGTATGTTGCGTTGTAAATTAGAGGAGGATGAGGAACCTGCTATGGCTAGATTTTTAGGTGGGTTAAATCGGGAAATTCAGGATATCCCTAAACACAAAGAATACAATAACGTAACCAAACTGTTTCATCTTGCTTGTAAAGCTGAACGGGAAGTGCAGGGACGACGTGCTAGCGCAAGGACTAATGTTTCTGCAGGGAAAGCTAGTTCATGGCAGCCGCGCACGTCTACAACTCCGTCTACACGTACTCCTACGCCTTCATCTAGTGACAAGACTCGAGCTGCCCCCACCAATTCAGTAGCGAAGACAGCGCAAAAGCCGGCTGCGAGTACTTCATCCGTGGCATCGATAGGTAGAACAAGCAACATACAATGTCATCGGTGCAAGGGATATGGCCATATGATGCGTGACTGCCCAAACAAGCGTGTTATGATTGTCAAAGATGATGGTGAGTGTTCATCTGCTAGTGATTTTGATGAAGATACACTTGCATTGCTTGCGGCTGACTATGCAGGTAGTGAGGAACACATAGAAGAACACATTAATGCAGGTGACGCGGAGCACTATGAGAGCTTGATTGTACAGCGAGTGCTTAGTGCACAAATGGAGAAGGCGGAGCAAAATCAGCGACACACTTTATTCCAAACAAAGTGTGTCATCAAGGAGCGTTCGTGCCGCATGATCATTGATGGAGGTAGCTGCAACAACTTGGCAAGTAGCGACATGGTACAGAAGCTCGCCCTCACCACCAAACCACACCCCCATCCCTACTACATCCAATGGCTGAACAACAGTGGTAAGGCAAAGGTAACGAGACTGGTGCGAATCGATTTTGCCATCGGATCATACAAAGATATTGTTGAATGTGATGTTGTGCCTATGCAAGCTTGTAATATTCTGCTAGGTAGACCATGGCAATTTGATAGAGATTCGATGCATCATGGTATATCAAATCAATATTCGTTTCTATACCATGATCGAAAAATTGTGTTGCATCCTATGTCTCCTGAAGCTATTATGCAATCTGATGTTACTAAGGCTGCAAAAGCAAAGAGCGAGAGTGACAAATCTGTTGTTGATGACAAAGATGAGATAAAATTGAAAGGACGTTGTATGCTTGCTACAAAATCTGATATTAATGAGTTCAATGCATCCACCTCTGTTGCTTATGCTTTGGTATGCAAGGATGCTTTGATTTCATTTGAGGATATGCAACGTTCTTTGCCCCCTGCTGTTGCTAACATTTTGCAGGAGTATTCTGATGTGTTTCCCATTGAGATACCAGCGGGCTGCCACCAATACGAGGGATTGAGCACCAAATTGATCTTATCCCTGGAGCATCTTTGCCAAACAAATGCGCCATACAGGACCAATCCGGAGGAAACGAAGGAAATTCAGCGACAAGTGCAAGAACTACTAGACAAAGGTTATGTGCGTGAGTCTCTTAGTCCTTGTGCTGTTCCAGTGATTTTAGTGCCTAAGAAAGATGGAACATGGCGCATGTGTGTTGATTGTAGGGCTATTAATAATATCACCATTCGATATCGACACCCTATTCCACGATTAGATGATATGCTTGATGAATTGAGTGGTGCTGTTGTGTTTTCAAAGGTTGATTTGCGTAGTGGGTACCACCAGATTCGTATGAAATTGGGAGATGAATGGAAAACTGCTTTCAAAACCAAGTTCGGTCTATATGAGTGGTTAGTCATGCCTTTTGGGTTAACTAATGCACCTAGTACTTTCATGAGATTAATGAACGAGGTTTTTGCGTGCTTTCATTGGGAAATTTGTTGTCGTCTACTTTGATGATATACTGATTTATAGCAAATCCATGGATGAACACCTTGATCACTTACGTGCTGTTTTCAATGCTCTACGTGATGCACGTTTGTTTGGTAACCTTGAGAAGTGCACTTTCTGCACCGATCGAGTATCGTTTCTTGGCTATGTTGTCACTCCACAGGGAATTGAGGTTGATAAAGCCAAGGTGGAAGCTATACAAGGATGGCCTGTACCCACGACGGTCACACAAGTGCGGAGTTTCCTAGGACTTGCTGGTTTCTATCGCCGTTTTGTGAAGGACTTCAGCACCATTGCTGCACCATTGAATGAGCTTACAAAGAAGGGAGTGCCCTTTTCTTGGGGCAAAGCACAAGAGCACGCCTTCCATGTGCTCAAAGATAAGTTAACACATGCACCTCTACTCCAACTCCCTGATTTTAATAAGACTTTCGAGCTTGAATGTGATGCGAGTGGAATTGGATTGGGTGGTGTTTTGTTACAAGAAGGAAAACCTGTTGCATACTTTAGTGAGAAATTGAGCGGGCCTATTCTTAATTATTCTACATATGATAAGGAATTATATGCTCTAGTGCGGACATTAGAAACATGGCAGCATTATTTGTGGCCCAAAGAATTTGTTATACATTCTGATCATGAATCTTTGAAGCATATTCGTAGTCAAGGAAAACTGAATCGTAGACATGCAAAATGGGTTGAATTTATTGAATCTTTTCCTTATGTTATCAAACACAAGAAAGGGAAGGATAATATCATTGCAGATGCATTGTCTAGGAGATATACTTTGCTGAATCAACTTGATTACAAGATCTTTGGGTTAGAAACAATTAAAGACCGATATGCTCATGATGCTGATTTTAAAGAAGTGCTGCTGCATTGTAAAGATGGGAAAACGTGGAACAAATTCATCCTCAATGATGGGTTTGTGTTTAGAGCTAACAAGCTATGTATTCCAGCTAGCTCCGTTCGCTTGTTGTTGCTGCAGGAAGCGCATGGAGGTGGCTTGATGGGGCATTTTGGAGCGAAGAAGACGGAGGACATTCTTGCTGGTCATTTCTTTTGGCCAAAGATGCGACGAGACGTGGAGAGATTTGTTGCTCGCTGCACAACATGTCAAAAGGCTAAGTCCCGGTTGAATCCACACGGTTTGTATATGCCTCTTCCTGTTCCTAGTGCTCCTTGGGAGGATATTTCTATGGATTTTGTGTTGGGATTGCCACGGACTAGGAAAGGGCGAGATAGTGTTTTTGTGGTTGTGGATCGATTCTCTAAAATGGCACATTTCATACCATGTCATAAAACTGATGATGCTACAAATATTGCTGATTTGTTCTTTCGAGAAGTTGTTCGCTTGCATGGTGTGCCAAATACAATTGTTTCTGATCGTGATGCTAAATTTCTTAGCCATTTTTGGAGAACTTTATGGGCCAAATTGGGGACTAAGCTTTTATTTTCCACCACTTGTCACCCCCAAACTGATGGTCAAACTGAAGTTGTGAATAGAACTTTGTCTTCTATGTTAAGGACTGTTTTAAAGAAGAATATTAAGATGTGGGAAGATTGTTTGCCTCATATTGAGTTTGCTTATAATCGTTCGCTGCATTCTACTACGAAGATGTGTTGATATGAACCCGCTAGGGTTTATGGACGATCTTTCGATGAGAGGCGTGAGATCACTCGATTTGGTGGATGGAGATGACGTTCACGGCCCGACTACAGCCTTCCAAGACCGCGCCTTAGCAACCGATACACCACCTCCAAAGGCCGTCACGATCTTGTGGAGCGCGACAATCAGCCACTAGGGCTCCCGTCCTGCAAGCAATCGAAGAACTAGCAAGAACAAGGAAACAAGCACTGAATTTGCAAGATGAAATTGAAAGCCTCAGACAGAATCTTATGATGAGTGGGGTTCCGAAGACAAGGAGACGGGCGGCTGGATCAGCACGCGCGCCTACAAGCAAGTAGCAAAGGCTAAACTTGATCTAAACAAAACCCAAGTGTTCCTGGTGGCGGCTAAGGGGTATATGACGTGTGGAGGACGACCACAAGAGAGTTTGGGTCGTGCTCCAACCCTAGGACGCGTCCCTACTGGACTCTAAACGATACAAGCCCATTGGGCTAACTTAAGGTGGCGCAGCACCCTGGACAGAATAGACCTCTCGGTGATTTTTGGACTGTTGACGCCGTTTCTGAGCAGGTATGAGTATGAGGTCAGATCCGTATGAAAGTAGACTTTATTAGCTTTCCAACAAGTCCAGAATCACCCCAATCCGACTCCGTATGTAACCGTGGCGACCGTCGCAAGTTGGAGGTGTGCTGCAGTCCGAATCCAGCCTACGCGAGTCCTTTTCCCTTTCGGTCTTCTCCTTGATTCCTAATCAAAACAAGAGTGCACGTGTCTCCAAGATCTAAACAGGATGGACAAGAGCTCAAGAAGGAACTCACTTGATGATTAAGTGTTCGAGCACGAGCACGGGTAATAGGACCAGCAGGTGTCGGCGTGGACGGCGTGGATGTATGATCGGTGTTGATGTCCTCATCATCCTCCCTTTCTTGAATTTGAGTCGTCCTCGACTCAAGCTCATCTTCCTCACCCAAATAAGGCTTCAAATCTGCAATGTTAAATGTGGGACTAACCCCAAAATATGCAGGAAGATCAAGCTTATATGCATTCTCATTTATTTGTTGCATCACTTTAAAAGGACCATCCGCTCTAGGCATCAATTTAGATTTTCTTAATTCAGGAAACCTATCCTTTCGCAAATGCAACCAAACCAAATCTCCAGGTTCAAGAATCAATTCCCTTCTACCTTTATCTCCAGCAAATTTGTACTTAGCATTCATGCGCTCTATGTTTTCTTTAGTGGTTTCATGTAGTTTTAGCATCAATTCAGCACGTTGCTTAGCATCAAAATTCAACTTTTCAGAACTTGGCAATGGCATTAAATCAATAGGAGCACGTGGTAACAAGCCATAAACAATCTCAAAGGGACACATCTTCGTAGTAGAATGCAATAACGATTATAAGCAAACTCAATATGAGGCAAACAATCTTCCCACATCTTAATATTCTTCTTTAAAACAGTCCTTAACATAGTAGACAAAGTTCTATTCACAACTTCAGTTTGACCATCAGTTTGGGGGTGACAAGTGGTGGAAAATAAAAGCTTAGTCCCCAATTTGGCCCATAAAGTTCTCCAAAAATGGCTAAGAAATTTGGCATCACGATCAGAAACAATTGTATTTGGCACACCATGCAAGCGAACAACTTCTCGAAAGAACAAATCAGCAATATTTGTAGCATCATCAGTTTTATGACATGGTATGAAATGTGCCATTTTAGAGAATCGATCCACAACCACAAAAACACTATCTCGCCCTTTCCTAGTCCGTGGCAATCCCAACACAAAATCCATAGAAATATCCTCCCAAGGAGCACTAGGAACAGGAAGAGGCATATACAAACCGTGTGGATTCAACGGGACTTAGCCTTTTGACATGTTGTGCAGCGAGCAACAAATCTCTCCACGTCTCGTCGCATCTTTGGCCAAAAGAAATGACCAGCAAGAATGTCCTCCGTCTTCTTCGCTCCAAAATGCCCCATCAAGCCACCTCCATGCGCTTCCTGCAGCAACAACAAGTTTAACGGAGCTAGCTGGAATACATAGCTTGTTAGCTCTAAACACAAACCCATCATTGAGGATGAATTTGTTCCACGTTTTCCCATCTTTACAATGCAGCAGCACTTCTTTAAAATCAGCATCATGAGCATATCGGTCTTTAATTGTTTCTAACCCAAAGATCTTGTAATCAAGTTGATTCAGCAAAGTATATCTCCTAGACAATGCATCTGCAATGATATTATCCTTCCCTTTCTTGTGTTTGATAACATAAGGAAAAGATTCAATAAATTCAACCCATTTTGCATGTCTACGATTCAGTTTTCCTTGACTACGAATATGCTTCAAAGATTCATGATCAGAATGTATAACAAATTCTTTGGGCCACAAATAATGCTGCCATGTTTCTAATGTCCGCACTAGAGCATATAATTCCTTATCATATGTAGAATAATTAAGAATAGGCCCGCTCAATTTCTCACTAAAGTATGCAACAGGTTTTCCTTCTTGTAACAAAACACCACCCAATCCAATTCCACTCGCATCACATTCAAGCTCGAAAGTCTTATTAAAATCAGGGAGTTGGAGTAGAGGTGCATGTGTTAACTTATCTTTCAGCACATGGAAGGCGTGCTTTTGTGCTTTGCCCCAAGAAAAGGGCACTCCTTCTTTGTAAGCTCATTCAATGGTGCAGCAATGGTGCTGAAGTCCTTCACAAAACGGCGATAGAAACCAGCAAGTCCTAGGAAACTCCGCACTTTGTGTGACCGTCGTGGGTACAGGCCATCCTTGTATAGCTTCCACCTTGGCTTTATCAACCTCAATTCCTGTGGAGTGACAACATAACCAAGAAACGATACTCGATCGGTGCAGAAAGTGCACTTCTCAAGGTTACCAAACAAAGCGTGCATCACGAGAGCATTGAAAACACAGCACGTAAGTGATCAAGGTGTTCATCCATGGATTTGCTATAAATCAGTATATCATCAAAGTAGACGACAACAAATTTCCCAATGAAAGTACGCAAAACCTCGTTCATTAATCTCATGAAAGTACTAGGTGCATTAGTTAACCCAAAAGGCATGACTAACCACTCATATAGACCGAACTTGGTTTTGAAAGCAGTTTTCCATTCATCTCCCAATTTCATACGAATCTGGTGGTACCCACTACGCAAATCAACCTTTGAAAACACAACAGCACCACTCAATTCATCAAGCATATCATCTAATCGTGGAATAGGGTGTCGATATCGAATGGTGATATTATTAATAGCCCTACAATCAACACACATGCGCCATGTTCCATCTTTCTTAGGCACTAAAAGCACTGGAACAGCACAAGGACTAAGAGACTCACGCACATAACCTTTGTCTAGTAGTTCTTGCACTTGCCGCTGAATTTCCTTCGTTTCCTCCGGATTGGTCCTGTATGGCGCACGGTTTGGCAAAGATGCTCCAGGGATAAGATCAATTTGGTGCTCAATCCCTCGTATTGGGGGCAGCCCCGCTGGTATCTCAATGGGAAACACATCAGAATACTCCTGCAAAATGTTAGCAACAGCAGGGGGCAAAGAACGTTGCATATCCTCAAATGAAATCAAAGCATCCTTGCATACCAAAGCATAAGCAACAGAGGTGGATGCATTGAACTCATTAATATCAGATTTTGTAGCAAGCATACAACGTCCTTTCAATTTTATCTCATCTTTGTCATCAACAACAGATTTGTCACTCTCGCTCTTTGCTTTTGCAGCCTTAGTAACATCAGATTGCATAATAGCTTCAGGAGACATAGGATGCAACACAATTTTTCGATCATGGTATAGAAACGAATATTGATTTGATCTACCATGATGCATCGAATCTCTATCAAATTGCCATGGTCTACCTAGCAGAATATTGCAAGCTTGCATAGGCACAACATCACATTCAACAATATCTTTGTATGATCCGATGGCAAAATCGATTCGCACCAGTCTCTGTTACCTTTGCCTTACCACTGTTGTTCAGCCATTGGATGTAGTAGGGATGGGGGTGTGGTTTGGTGGTGAGGGCGAGCTTCTGTACCATGTCGCTACTTGCCAAGTTGTTGCAGCTACCTCCATCAATGATCATGCGGCATTTAACGCTCCTTGATGACACACTTTGTTTGGAATAAAGTGTGTCGCTGATTTTGCTCCGCCTTCTCCATTTGTGCACTAAGCACTCGCTGTACAATCAAGCTCTCATAGTGCTCCGCATCACCTGCATTAATGTGTTCTTCTATGTGTTCCTCACTACCTGCATAGTCAGCCGCAAGCAATGCAAGTGTATCTTCATCAAAATCACTAGCAGATGAACACTCACCATCATCTTTGACAATCATAACACGCTTGTTTGGGCAGTCACGCATCATATGGCCATATCCCTTGCAACCGATGACATTGTATGTTGCTTGTTCTACCTGTCGATGCCACGGATGAAGTACTCGCAAGAGTCGGCTTTTTGCGCTGTCTTCGCTACTGAATTGGTGGGGGCAGCTCGAGTCTTGTCACTAGATGAAGGCGAGGAGTACGTGTAGACGGAGTTGTAGACACGCGCGGCTGCCATGAACTAGCTTTCCCTGCAGAAACATTAGTCCTGCGCGCTAGCACGTCGTCCCTGCACTTCCTGCGTTCAGCTTTACAAGCAAGATGAAACAGTTTGGTTACGTTATTGTATTCTTTGTAAGCGAGGATATCCTGAATTTCCGATTTAACCCACCTAAAAATCTAGCCATAGCAGGTTCCTCATCCTCCTCTAATTTACAACGCAACATACCCGTTTGTAATTCCTGATAGTATTCTTCTACACTTTTAGAACCTTGTCTCAATTGCTGCAACTTATTTATCATATCACGGGCATAGTAAGATGGAACAAATCTAGCTCTCATGGCTCGCTTCAAGCGCATCCCAAGTTCTAGGTATGTTATTAGGATTTTTCTTGCCATATTCGATCCACCAAACAGAAGCAAAATCTGTGAACTCACTAGTAGCAGCCCTAACACGTGTGTTCTCGGAAATTCATGGCATGCAAACTTTTGATCAACAGCAATCTCCCAAGTAATGTATGCATCAGGGTCATATTTTCCATCAAAAGGAGGTACTTTAAATTTAATCTTACTGAAAGCATCATCATTATTGTGTACCTCGGTCGGCGGCGGCCACCCATATACCTCTACGGTTGTGGACGGGCGACGTCGATCACGAAAGTGTCTCGATCATCATGTTCAGTATCACCTGTGTATTCTTCATCATAACTACCATCCTCTCGATCTTCCTCCTTCTTTTCTTCTTTATGCTGGTCTTTATCATTGTTGTGGAGGTCATCAAAACGCCTCAGCAGAGCAGCAGCAAGGCTTTTGTCCACACTAGCAATGGACTGCTCCAAACCTGCAAGCTTGTTGTTTGCGGCAATCTGTAGCCTCCAACTGCCCAAGTTTGTCATTTGTCACCTGCAAGTCATTATCAAGTCCCTCCGTGTGCAACTTCACTTTCCTTTCAAAATGTTGTATGATGCCCTTTGTGCGAGGCTTAATGTGGAATTTGGTTATCTTCGCCTGACCTGTCATGCTTCAAAGGCAAAGACAACAGGAAGACAAGTGAAGAAATAAAAGCCCTACAACTACTAGGATGTAGCTACAGCAAGTCGCTCACTCTCCACCTATTACACAAGTTCTTACCAGTTCTTACCTTGCTCGACAGAGGGGTCATCTACCAACAAGTCTGCAGCAATGGATGAAGTGTATCGGTGCCGCAGCACGAGACCTGTCAAGCTGTAGAATATGTGGAGCTATAGGTGGGCTGAAACAAGGAACGAACTAGCACCACGTTAGTTACAAAAGCAAGCTGAATAATCGTTCAACCGGCGGTACTGTGCTGGTCCTAGTCTAGACCGTGCTAGAGACGCGCCCTGGACACAAAGGAGAGCACAACACACCACACCAAGTGAACGAAAAATCTCTAAGATCAGCCCCTTTCTCTTCTTTTCTTTTGCTTCTTTTCTCTTTTTTTTTTTTTTTTTTTTTTGAATAATTTTTTTAGGGGGCACTCAAAACTGATTATATGAACAAGAACACTCCCAAAGAGTAACTCAGCACACACACTCTCTCTCTCTCTCTCTCTAGAGTAAGCCACTCGTTTAGATATGAATACTTGCTGCGTGGTTCGTTTGATATTTGTAGCACAGGGTGAACTGATTCCTCGTCCGATTGGAACTTCCAATTCTACTCGGACTTGGCCAACAGCGAGGAATACCTGATTCCTTGATCCGACTCAAACTTGAAAACCTACTTGGATTCGGCCAACAGAGAGGAACAGCCGATTCCTTGTCCGATTCAAACTTCAAACCCTACTTGGATTCGGCCAACAGAGAGACTATATGATAGCGCGTGTTGTGATAGAACGTGACAAGAACTCGAAACTCTAAAGGACTAAAACTAAGACCAGCAACTTGACACAACCGATGCAACCGACGACTCAACAAGCCCTAACTAGGT
The DNA here is from genome assembly GCA_904845875.1 of Miscanthus lutarioriparius. NCBI lineage: Eukaryota > Viridiplantae > Streptophyta > Magnoliopsida > Poales > Poaceae > Miscanthus > Miscanthus lutarioriparius. Next base: position 48,875 of record CAJGYO010000255.1, read on the forward strand.
AGCACTAGCCACGGCCCAAAGGTCTATAGGATTGTAGGAAACTAATCTACTATTTTTTGGCTTTTTTGGACTGTAGGAAAAATAAAAACAGCGAAGAATTACAAGTCTCTCACCGATAAACCTTGCTCTGATTACCAATTGATATGAACCCGCTAGGGTTTATGGACGATCTTTCGATGAGAGGCGTGAGATCACTCGATTTGGTGGATGGAGATGACGTTCACGGCCCGACTACAGCCTTCCAAGACCGCGCCTTAGCAACCGATACACCACCTCCAAAGGCCGTCACGATCTTGTGGAGCGCGACAATCAGCCACTAGGGCTCCCGTCCTGCAAGCAATCGAAGAACTAGCAAGAACAAGGAAACAAGCACTGAATTTGCAAGATGAAATTGAAAGCCTCAGACTGAATCTTATGATGAGTGGGGTTCCGAAGACAAGGAGACGGGCGGCTGGATCAGCACGCGCGCCTACAAGCAAGTAGCAAAGGCTAAACTTGATCTAAACAAAACCCAAGTGTTCCTGGTGGCGGCTAAGGGGTATATGACGTGTGGAGGACGACCACAAGAGAGTTTGGGTCGTGCTCCAACCCTAGGACGCGTCCCTACTGGACTCTAAACGATACAAGCCCATTGGGCTAACTTAAGGTGGCGCAGCACCCTGGACAGAATAGACCTCTCGGTGATTTTTGGACTGTTGACGCCGTTTCTGAGCAGGTATGAGTATGAGGTCAGATCCGTATGAAAGTAGACTTTATTAGCTTTCCAACAAGTCCAGAATCACCCCAATCCGACTCCGTATGTAACCGTGGCGACCGTCGCAAGTTGGAGGTGTGCTGCAGTCCGAATCCAGCCTACTCGAGTCCTTTTCCCTTTCGGTCTTCTCCTTGATTCCTAATCAAAACAAGAGTGCACGTGTCTCCAAGATCTAAACAGGATGGACAAGAGCTCAAGAAGGAACTCACTTGATGATTAAGTGTTCGAGCACGAGCACGGGTAATAGGACCAGCAGGTGTCGGCGTGGACAGCGTGGATGTATGATCGGTGTTGATGTCCTCATCATCCTCCCTTTCTTGAATTTGAGTCGTCCTCGACTCAAGCTCATCTTCCTCACCCAAATAAGGCTTCAAATCTGCAATGTTAAATGTGGGACTAACCCCAAAATCTGCAGGAAGATCAAGCTTATATGCATTCTCATTTATTCGTTGCATCACTTTAAAAGGACCATCCGCTCTAGGCATCAATTTAGATTTTCTTAATTCAGGAAACCTATCCTTTCGCAAATGCAACCCAACCAAATCTCCAGGTTCAAGAATCAATTCCCTTCTACCTTTATCTCCAGCAAATTTGTACTTAGCATTCATGCGCTCTATGTTTTCTTTAGTGGTTTCATGTAGTTTTAGCATCAATTCAGCACGTTGCTTAGCATCAAAATTCAACTTTTCAGAACTTGGCAATGGCATTAAATCAATAGGAGCACGTGGTAACAAGCCATAAACAATCTCAAAGGGACACATGATGAGGACATCAACACCGATCATACATCCACGCCGTCCACGCCGACACCTGCTGGTCCTATTACCCGTGCTCGTGCTCGAACACTTAATCATCAAGTGAGTTCCTTCTTGAGCTCTTGTCCATCCTGTTTAGATCTTGGAGACACGTGCACTCTTGTTTTGATTAGGAATCAAGGAGAAGACCGAAAGGGAAAAGGACTCGCGTAGGCTGGATTCGGACTGCAGCACACCTCCAACTTGCGACGGTCGCCACGGTTACATACGGAGTCGGATTGGGGTGATTCTGGACTTGTTGGAAAGCTAATAAAGTCTACTTTCATACGGATCTGACCTCATACTCATACCTGCTCAGAAACGGCGTCAACAGTCCAAAAATCACCGAGAGGTCTATTCTGTCCAGGGTGCTGCGCCACCTTAAGTTAGCCCAATGGGCTTGTATCGTTTAGAGTCCAGTAGGGACGCGTCCTAGGGTTGGAGCACGACCCAAACTCTCTTGTGGTCGTCCTCCACACGTCATATACCCCTTAGCCGCCACCAGGAACACTTGGGTTTTGTTTAGATCAAGTTTAGCCTTTGCTACTTGCTTGTAGGCGCGCGTGCTGATCCAGCCGCCCGTCTCCTTGTCTTCGGAACCCCACTCATCATAAGATTCAGTTTGAGGCTTTCAATTTCATCTTGCAAATTCAGTGCTTGTTTTTGTTCTTGCTAGTTCTTCGATTGCTTGCAGGACGGGAGCCCTAGTGGCTGGTTGTCGCGCTCCACAAGATCATGACGGCCTTTGGAGGTGGTGTATCAGTGGCTAAGGCGTGGTCTTGGAAGGCTGTAGTCGGTCCGTGAACGTCATCTCCATCCACCAAATCGAGTGATCTCACGCCTCTCATCGAAAGATCGTCCATAAACCCTAGCGGGTTCATATCAGTTGGAATCTCGCTTCTTTCCGTTTGGAGATAGTGTTAGTGTCGGTGCAAGATAGGTGCATGGTTGCGCTAGACGTACCGTAGCCTCAGAAGTCATTTTAGACGCACCCGATGGTACCACTAGGTGACGAGGCTCAAGTGGAAGCTCGTTTCGGTCCTTTCAGACATGGTGCTAATCTTGACGCAAGATAGGAGCACGGTTTGCGTCGAACGTACCATAGGCTCGGAAATCCTTTTGGACACACACGATGGAACTCCTAGGTGACATGGGTCATGTGGAATCTCGCTTCTTTCCGTTTTGAGACAGTGTGAGTGTTGGTGCAAGATAGGTGCACGCATTGTTCCAAACGTACCAGAGGCTCAGAAATCATTTTGGACGCACTCGATTGTACCACTAGGTGACAAGGCTCAAGTGGAAGCTCGTTTCGGTCCTCTCGGACATAGTGCTAATCTTGACGCAAGATAGGTTCACAGTTTGCGTCGAGCGAACCATAGGCTCGGAAATCGTTTTGGACGCACCCGATGGAACTCCTAGGTGACGTGGGTCATGTGGAATCTTACTTCTTTCCGTTTGGAGACTGTTAGTGTCAGTGCAAGATAGGTGCATGGTTTGCGCTAGACGTACCATAGGCTCATAAAACGTTTTGGATGCACTCAATGTTAACAATATGTTACAGGGCTCAAGTGGAAGCTCATTTCAGTCTGTTTGGAGATAGTGCTAACCTTGACACAAGATAGGAGCACGGTTTGCGTCGAACGTACCATAGGCACATAAATCGTTTTGGACGCACCCGGTGGAACACCTAGGTGACGTGGGTCAGTTGGAATCTCGCTTCTTTCCGTTTGGAGATAGTGTTAGTGTCGGTGCAAGATAGGTGCATGGTTGCGCTAGACGTACCGTAGCCTCAGAAGTCATTTTAGACGCACCCGATGGTACCACTAGGTGACGAGGCTCAAGTGGAAGCTCGTTTCGGTCCTTTCGGACATGGTGCTAATCTTGACGCAAGATAGGAGCACGGTTTGCGTCGAACGTACCATAGGCTCAGAAATCATTTTGGACACACACGATGGAACTCCTAGGTGACGTGGGTCATGTGGAATCTCGCTTCTTTCCGTTTTGAGACAGTGTGAGTGTTAGTGCAAGATTGGTGCACGCGTTGTTCCAAACGTACCAGAGGCTCAGAAATCATTTTGGACGCACTCGATTGTACCACTAGGTGACAAGGCTCAAGTGGAAGCTCGTTTCGGTCCTCTCGTACATAGTGCTAATCTTGACGCAAGATAGGTTCACAGTTTGCGTCGAGCGAACCATAGGCTCGGAAATCGTTTTGGACGCACCCGATGGAACTCCTAGGTGACGTGGGTCATGTGGAATCTCACTTCGTTATCTTTGGACATAGTGTTAGTGTCGGTGCAAGATAGGTGCTCGGTTTGCGCCAAACGTACCATTGACTCAGATATCATTTTGGACGCACCCGATGGTACCACTAAGTGACGAGGCTCAAGTGGAAGCTCGTTTCGGTCCGTTTGGAGATAGTGCTAATCTTGATGCAACATAAGTGCCCTGTTTGCGTCGAACATACCATATGCTCGGAAATGATTTTGGATGGACTTGATTGAACTCCTAGGTGACGTGGGTCGTTTGGAATCTCTCTTCTTTCCGTTTTGAGACAGGCGTTAGTGTCGGTGCAAGATAGGTGCATGGTTTGCGCTAGACGTACCATAGGCTCGTAAATCATTTTGGATGCACCGATGGTACCACTAGGTGACGAGGCCCAAGTGGAAGCTTCGTTTTGGTCGCTAACGTACCATAGGCTCATAAATCGTTTTGGACACACTGGTGGAACTCCAAGGCGACATGGGTCATTTGGAATCTCGCTTCTTTCTGTTCAGAGACAAGTGTTAGTGTCGGTGCAAGATAGGTGCATGGTTTTGCGCTTAGACGCACCATAGGCTCATAAAACGTTTTGATGCACTCAATGGTAACACTAGGTTACTGAGGCTCAAGTGGAAGCTCATTTGGTCTGTTTGGAGATAGTGCTAATCTTGACACAAGATAGGAGGACGGTTTGCGTCGAACGCGTACCATAGGCACATAAATCGTTTTGGACGCACCCGCTGGAACACCTAGGTGACGTGGGTCAGTTGGAATCTCGCTTCGTTCGCGTTTGGAGATAGTGTTAGTGTCGGTGCAAGATAGGTGCATGGTTGTGCTAGACGCATGCGTAGCCTTAGAAGTCATTTTAGACGCACCCGATGGTACCACTAGGTGACGAGGCTCAAGTGGAAGCTTCGTTTGGTCCTTTCGGACATGGTGCTAATCTTGACGCAAGATAGGAGCATGGTTTGCGCCGAACATACCATAGGCTCGGAAATCGTTTTGGACGCACACGATGGAACTCCTAGGTGACGTGGGTCATGTGGAATCTCGCTTCTTTCCGCTTTTGAGACAAAGTGTGAGTGTTGGTGCAAGATAGGTGCACGCGTTGTTCCAAACGTACTGAGAGGCTCGAGAAATCATTTTGGACGGACTCGATGCTACCACTAGGTGACGAGGCTCAAGTGGAAGCTTCGTTTGGTCCTTTCGGACATAGAGCTAATCTTGACGCAAGATAGGAGCATGGTTTGCGCCGAAAGCGTACCATAGGCTCGGAAATCGTTTTGGACGCACCGAAGGAACTCCTAGGTGACGTGGGTCATGTGGAATCTCGCTTCTTTCCGTTTTGAGACAGTGTGAGTGTTGGTGCAAGATAGGTGCACGCGTTGTTCCAAACGCGTACCAGAGGCTCAGAAATCATTTTGGACGACTCGTTGGTACCACTAGGTGACGAGGCTCAAGTGGAAGCTCGTTTGGTCCTCTCGTACATAGTGCTAATCTTTGACGCAAGATAGGTTCACAGTTTGCGCCGAAGCGTACCATAGGCTCGGAAATCGCTTTTGGACGCACCCGATGGAACTCCTAGGTGACATGGGTCATGTGGAATCTCACTTCATTATCATTGGAGATAGTGTTAGTGTCGGTGCAAGATAGGTGCTCGGTTTGCGTAAACGTACCATTGACTCAGATATCATTTGGACGCTTTTGACGGTACCACTAGGTGACGAGGCTCGAGTGAAAGCTCGTTTCGGTCCGTTTGGAGATAGTGCTAATCTTGATGCAACATAAGTGCACTGTTTGCGTCGAACATACCATATGCTCAGAAATGATTTTGGATGGACCTGATGGAACTGCTAGGTGGCGTGGGTCATTTGGAATCTCTCTTCTTTCTGTTTCGAGACAGGCGTTAGTGTCGGTGCAAGATAGGCGCATGGTTTGTGCTAGACGTACCATAGGCTCAGAAATCATTTTGGATGCACCCGATGGTACCACTAGGTGACGAGGCCCAAGTGGAAGCTCGTTTTGGTCCGTTTGGACATAGTGCTAATCTTGACGCAATATAGGAGCACGGTTTGCGTCGAACGTACCATAGGCTCGTAAATCGTTTTGGACACACCTGGTGGAACTCCAAGGCGACGTGGGTCATTTGGAATCTCGCTTCTTTCTGTTTGGAGACAGTGTTAGTGTCGGTGCAAGATAGGTGCATGGTTTGCGCTAGATGTACCATAGGCTTAGAAATCATTTTGGACGCACCCGATGGTACCACTAGGTGACGAGGCTCAAGTGGAAGCTTGTTTCGATCCGTTTGGAGATAGTGCTAATCTTGACGCAAGATAGGAGCACGGTTTGCGTCGAACGTACCATAGGCTCGTGAATCATTTTGGACACACCTGGTTGAACTCCAAGGCGACGTGGGTCATTTGGAATCTCGCTTCTTTCTGTTTGGAGACAGTGTTAGTGTCGGTGCAAGATAGGTGCATGGTTTGCGCTAGATGTACCATAGGCTTAGAAATCATTTTGGATGCACCCGATGGTACCACTAGGTGACGAGGCTCAAGTGGAAGATCGTTTCGATCTGTTTGGAGATAGTGCTAATCTTGACGCAAGATAGGAGCACGGTTTGCGTCGAACGTACCATAGGCTCGGAAATCGTTTTGGACGCACCCTATGGAACTCCTAGGTGACGTGGGTCATGTGGAATCTCGCTTCTTTCCGTTTGGAGACAGTGTTAGTGTTGGTGCAAGAAAGTTGCACGCGTTGTGCCAAACGTACCAGAGGCTCAGATATCATTTTGGACCCACTCGATGGTACCACTAGGTGACGAGGCTCAAGTGGAAGCTCGTTTCGGTCCTTTCGGACATAGTGCTAATCTTGACGCAAGATAGGTGCACGGTTTGCCTCGAGCGTACCATAGGCTCGGAAATCGTTCTGGACGCACCCGATGGAACTCCTAGGTGACGTGGGTCATGTGGAATCTCACTTCTTTATCTTTGGAGATAGTGTTAGTGTCGGTGCAAGATAGGTGCACGGTTTGCGCCAAACGTGCCATCGGCTCAGAAATCGTTTTGGACGCACTCGATGGTACCACTAGGTGACAAGGCTCAAGTGGAAGCTCATTTCGGTCCGTTTGAAGATAGTGCTAATCTTGACGCAAGATAAGAGCACGATTTGAATCGAACGTACCATAGGCTCGTAAATCATTTTGGACGCACCCGATGGAACTCCTAGGTGACGTGGGTCATGTGGAATCTTACTTCTTTCCGTTTGGAGACTGTGTTAGTGTCAGTGCAAGATAGGTGCATGGTTTGCGCTAGACGTACCATAGGCTCAAGTGGTAGCTCATTTCAGTCTGTTTTGGAGATAGTGCTAATCTTGACACAAGATAGGAGCACGGTTTGCGTCGAACGTACCATAGGCACATAAATCGTTTTGGACGCACCCGGTGGAACACCTAGGTGACGTGGGTCAGTTGGAATCTCGCTTCTTTCTGTTTGGAGATAGTGTTAGTGTCGGTGCAAGATAGGTGCATGGTTGCGCTAGACGTACCATAGCCTCGAAGTCATTTTAGACGCACCGATGGTACCACTAGGTGACGTGGCTCAAGTGGAAGCTCGTTCGGTCCTTTCGGACATGGTGCTAATCTTGACGCAAGATAGGAGCACGGGTTTGCGCCGAACGTACCATAGGCTCGAAATCCTTTTGGACGCATTACGATGGAACTCCTAGGTGACGTGGGTCATGTGGAATCTCGCTTCTTTCCGTTTTGAGACAGTGTGAGTGTTGGTGCAAGATAGTTTCGCGCATTGTTCCAAACATACCAGAGGCTCAGAAATCATTTTGGACGCACTCGATGGACCACTAGGTGACGAGGCTCAAGTGGAAGCTCGTTTCTGTCCTTTCGGACATAGTGCTAATCTTGACGCAAGATAGGTTCACAGTTTGCGTCGAGCGTACCATAGGCTCAGAAATCGTTTTGGACGCACCCAATGGAACTCCTAGGTGACATGGGTCGTGTGGATTCTCGCTTCTTTCCGTTTGTAGACAGTGTTAGTGTTGGTGCAAGAAAGTTGCACGCGTTGTGCCAAATGTACCAGAGGCTCAGATATCATTTTGGACGCACTCGATGGTACCACTAGGTGACGAGGCTCAAGTGGATGCTCGTTTTGGTCCTTTCGGACATAGTGCTAATCTTGACGCAAGATAGGTGCACGGTTTGCGTCGAGCGTACCATAGGCTCAGAAATCGTTTTGCACACACCCGATGGAACTCCAAGGTGACGTGGGTCATGTGGAATCTCACTTCTTTATCTTTGGAGATAGTGTTAGTGTCGGTGCAAGATAGGTGCATGGTTTGCGCTAGACGTACCATAGGCTCAGAAATCATTTTGGATGCACCCGATGGTACCACTAGGTGACGAGGCCCAAGTGGAAGCTCGTTTTGGTCGAACGTACCATAGGCTCATAAATCGTTTTGGACACACCTGGTGGAACTCCAAGGCGACATGGGTCATTTGGAATCTCGCTTCTTTCTGTTCAGAGACAGTGTTAGTGTCGGTGCAAGATAGGTGCATGGTTTGCGCTAGACGTACCATAGGCTCATAAAACGTTTTGGATGCACTCAATGGTAACACTAGGTTACAGGGCTCAAGTGGAAGCTCATTTCAGTCTGTTTGGAGATAGTGCTAATCTTGACACAAGATAGGAGGACGGTTTGCGTCGAACGTACCATAGGCACATAAATCGTTTTGGACGCACCCGCTGGAACACCTAGGTGACGTGGGTCAGTTGGAATCTCGCTTCGTTCCGTTTGGAGATAGTGTTAGTGTCGGTGCAAGATAGGTGCATGGTTGCGCTAGACGTACCGTAGCCTCAGAAGTCATTTTAGACGCACCCGATGGTACCACTAGGTGACGAGGCTCAAGTGGAAGCTCGTTTCGGTCCTTTCGGACATGGTGCTAATCTTGACGCAAGATAGGAGCACGGTTTGCGTCGAACATACCATAGGCTCGGAAATCGTTTTGGACGCACACGATGGAACTCCTAGGTGACGTGGGTCATGTGGAATCTCGCTTCTTTCCGTTTTGAGACAGTGTGAGTGTTGGTGCAAGATAGGTGCACGCGTTGTTCCAAACGTACCAGAGGCTCAGAAATCATTTTGGACGGACTCGATGCTACCACTAGGTGACGAGGCTCAAGTGGAAGCTCGTTTCGGTCCTTTCGAACATAGAGCTAATCTTGACGCAAGATAGGAGCACAGTTTGCGTCGAGCGTACCATAGGCTCGGAAATCGTTTTGGACGCACCCGAAGGAACTCCTAGGTGACGTGGGTCATGTGGAATCTCGCTTCTTTCCGTTTTGAGACAGTGTGAGTGTTGGTGCAAGATAGGTGCACGCGTTGTTCCAAACGTACCAGAGGCTCAGAAATCATTTTGGACGCACTCGTTGGTACCACTAGGTGACGAGGCTCAAGTGGAAGCTCGTTTCGGTCCTCTCGTACATAGTGCTAATCTTGACGCAAGATAGGTTCACAGTTTGCGTCGAGCGTACCATAGGCTCGGAAATCGTTTTGGACGCACCCGATGGAACTCCTAGGTGACATGGGTCATGTGGAATCTCACTTCATTATCATTGGAGATAGTGTTAGTGTCGGTGCAAGATAGGTGCTCGGTTTGCGCCAAACGTACCATTGACTCAGATATCATTTTGGACGCACCTGACGGTACCACTAGGTGACGAGGCTCGAGTGAAAGCTCGTTTCGGTCCGTTTGGAGATAGTGCTAATCTTGATGCAACATAAGTGCACTGTTTGCGTCGAACATACCATATGCTCAGAAATGATTTTGGATGGACCTGATGGAACTGCTAGGTGGCGTGGGTCATTTGGAATCTCTCTTCTTTCTGTTTCGAGACAGGCGTTAGTGTCGGTGCAAGATAGGCGCATGGTTTGTGCTAGACGTACCATAGGCTCAGAAATCATTTTGGATGCACCCGATGGTACCACTAGGTGACGAGGCCCAAGTGGAAGCTCGTTTTGGTCCGTTTGGACATAGTGCTAATCTTGACGCAATATAGGAGCACGGTTTGCGCCGAACGTATCATAGGCTCAGTAAATCGTTTTGGACACACCTGGTGGAACTCCAAGGCGACGTGGGTCATTTGGAATCTCGCTTCTTTCGTTTGGAGACAGTGTTAGTGTCGGTGCAAGATAGGTGCATGGTTTGGCGCTAGATGTACCATAGGCTTAGAAATCATTTTGGACGCACCCGATGGTACCACTAGGTGACGAGGCTCAAGTGGAAGCTTGTTTCGATCCGTTTGGAGATAGTGCTAATCTTGACGCAAGATAGGAGCACGGTTTGCGCCGAACGTACCATAGGCTCGTGAATCATTTTGGACACACCTGGTTGAACTCCAAGGCGACGTGGGTCATTTGGAATCTCGCTTCTTTCTGTTTGGAGACAGTGTTAGTGTCGGTGCAAGATAGGTGCATGGTTTGCGCTAGATGTACCATAGGCTTAGAAATCATTTTGGATGCACCCGATGGTACCACTAGGTGACGAGGCTCAAGTGGAAGCTCGTTTCGGTCCTCTCGTACATAGTGCTAATCTTGACGCAAGATAGGTTCACAGTTTGCGTCGAGCGTACCATAGGCTCAGAAATCGTTTTGGACGCACCCAATGGAACTCCTAGGTGACATGGGTCGTGTGGATTCTCGCTTCTTTCCGTTTGTAGACAGTGTTAGTGTTGGTGCAAGAAAGGTGCACGCGTTGTGCCAAATGTACCAGAGGCTCAGAAATCATTTTGGACGCACTCGATGGTACCACTAGGTGACGAGGCTCAAGTGGAAGCTCGTTTCGGTCCTTTCGGACATAGTGCTAATCTTGACGCAAGATAGGTGCACGGTTTGCGTCGAGCGTACCATAGGCTCAGAAATCGTTTTGCACACACCCGATGGAACTCCAAGGTGACGTGGGTCATGTGGAATCTCACTTCTTTATCTTTGGAGATAGTGTTAGTGTCGGTGCAAGATAGGTGCATGGTTTGCGCCAAACGTGCCATCGGCTCAGAAATCGTTTTGGACGCCACTCGATGGTACCACTAGGTGACAAGGCTCAAGTGGAAGCTCATTTCGGTCCGTTTGAAGATAGTGCTAATCTTGACGCAAGATAAGAGCACGATTTGAATCGAACGTACCATAGGCTCAGAATCATTTTGGACGCACCCGATGGAACTCCCTAGGTGACGTGGGTCATGTGGAATCTTACTTCTTTCCGTTTGGAGACTGTGTTAGTGTCAGTGCAAGATAGGTGCATGGTTTGCGCTAGACGTACCATAGGCTCAAGTGGTAGCTCATTTCAGTCTGTTTTGGAGATAGTGCTAATCTTGACACAAGATAGGAGCACGGTTTGCGCTCGAACGTACCATAGGCACATAAATCGCTTTTGGACTTTTGGGTGGAACACCTAGGTGACGTGGGTCAGTTGGAATCTCGCTTCTTTCTGTTTGGAGATAGTGTTAGTGTCGGTGCAAGATAGGTGCATGGTTGCGCTAGACGTACCATAGCCTCAGAAGTCATTTTAGACGCACCCGATGGTACCACTAGGTGACGTGGCTCAAGTGGAAGCTCGTTTCGGTCCTTTCGGACATGGTGCTAATCTTGACGCAAGATAGGAGCACGGTTTGCGTCGAACGTACCATAGGCTCGGAAATCCTTTTGGACGCACACGATGGAACTCCTAGGTGACGTGGGTCATGTGGAATCTCGCTTCTTTCCGTTTTGAGACAGTGTGAGTGTTGGTGCAAGATAGTTTCGCGCATTGTTCCAAACATACCAGAGGCTCAGAAATCATTTTGGACGCACTCGATGGACCACTAGGTGACGAGGCTCAAGTGGAAGCTCGTTTCTGTCCTTTCGGACATAGTGCTAATCTTGACGCAAGATAGGTTCACAGTTTGCGTCGAGCGTACCATAGGCTCAGAAATCGTTTTGGACGCACCCAATGGAACTCCTAGGTGACATGGGTCGTGTGGATTCTCGCTTCTTTCCGTTTGTAGACAGTGTTAGTGTTGGTGCAAGAAAGTTGCACGCGTTGTGCCAAATGTACCAGAGGCTCAGATATCATTTTGGACGCACTCGATGGTACCACTAGGTGACGAGGCTCAAGTGGATGCTCGTTTCGGTCCTTTCGGACATAGTGCTAATCTTGACGCAAGATAGGTGCACGGTTTGCGTCGAGCGTACCATAGGCTCAGAAATCGTTTTGCACACACCCGATGGAACTCCAAGGTGACGTGGGTCATGTGGAATCTCACTTCTTTATCTTTGGAGATAGTGTTAGTGTCGGTGCAAGATAGGTGCTCGGTTTGCACCAAACGTACCATTGACTCAGATATCATTTTGGACGCACCCGATGGTACCACTAGGTGACAAGGCTCAAGTGGAAGCTCATTTTGGTCCGTTTGAAGATAGTGCTAATCTTGACGCAAGATAAGAGCACGATTTGAATCGAATGTACCATAGGCTCGTAAATCATTTTGGACGCACCTGATGGAACGCCTAGGTGACGTGGGTCATGTGGAATCTTACTTCTTTCCGTTTGGAGACTTGTGTTAGTGTCAGTGCAAGATATGTGCATGGTTTGCGCTAGACGTACCATAGGCTCATAAAACATTTTGGATGCACTCAATGGTAACACTAGGTTACAGGGCTCAAGTGGAAGCTCATTTCAGTCTGTTTGGAGATAGTGCTAATCTTGACACAAGATAGGACCACGGTTTGCGTCGAACGTACCATAGGCACACAAATCGTTTTGGACGCACCCGGTGGAACACCTAGGTGACGTGGGTCAGTTGGAATCTAGCTTCTTTCCGTTTGGAGATAGTGTTAGTGTCGGTGCAAGATAGGTGCATGGTTGCGCTAGACGTACCATAGCCTCAGAAGTCATTTTAGACGCACCCGATGGTACCACTAGGTGACGTGGCTCAAGTGGAAACTCGTTTCGGTCCTTTCGGACATGGTGCTAATCTTAACGTAAGATAGGAGCGCGGTTTGCGTCGAACGTACCATAGGCACAGAAATCATTTTGGACGCACACGATGGAACTCCTAGGTGACGTGGGTCATGTGGAATCTCGCTTCTTTCCGTTTGGAGACAGTGTGAGTGTTGGTGCAAGATAGGTGCACGCGTTGTTCCAAACGTACCAGAGGCTCATAAATCATTTTGGACGCACTCAATGGTACTAGGAGGTGACGAGGCTCAAGTGGAAGCTCGTTTCGGTCCTTTCGGACATAGTGCTAATCTTGACGCAAGATAGGTGCACGGTCTGCGTCGAGCGTACCATAGGCTCAGAAATCGTTTTGCACACACCCGATGGAACTCCAAGGTGACGTGGGTCATGTGGAATCTCACTTCTTTATCTTTGGAGATAGTGTTAGTGTCGGTGCAAGATAGGTGCTCGGTTTGCGCCAAACGTACCATTGACTCAGATATCATTTTGGACGCACCCGATGGTACCACTAGGTGACATGGCTCAAGTGGAAGCTCATTTCGGTCCGTTTGGAGATAGTGCTAACCTTGACGCAAGATAGGAGCACAGTTTGCGTCGAACGTACCATAGGCTTGGAAATCGTTTTGGACGCACCCGATGGAACTCCTAGGTGACGTGGAGGACATCCCTTCCATTGATACAACCACACCCAACTTAATTATCAGGTAAAGTCGTTCCTCGCTATTCATACAAACTCGTCTCAGAATTGGATGCTACTAAATCATGGTGATGATTGTCTTATTCTTAGGAATGTTGGTCAAGACTCCATTGCCTCATGTTTAGACCCCATTAATGATGATTCCCACTTGTTTGGCTGCTCCATCCTCATCATGGGGTCTAAACATGAGGCAATGGAGTCTTGACCAACATTCCTAAGAATAAGACAATCATCACCATGATTTAGTAGCATCCAATTCTGAGACGAGTTTGTATGAATAGCGAGGAACGACTTTACCTGATAATTAAGTTGGGTGTGGTTGTATCAATGGAAGGGATGTCCTCATCATCCTCCCCTTCTTGCATTTGAGTCGTCCTCGACTCTAGTTCATCCTCTTCTCCCAAATATGGCTTCAAATCTGCAATGTTAAATGTGGGGCTAACCCCAAAAGCTGCAGGTAGCTCAAGTTTGTATGCATTATCATTAATCCTTTCTAACACTTTAAAAGGACCATCGGCTCTAGGCAGCAACTTAGACTTTCGCAAATCAGGGAACCTATCTTTTCTCAAATGGAGCCAAACTAGATCACCAGGTTCAAAAATGACATGTTTCTTCCCTTTGCTACCAGCTAGTTTATACTTTGCATTCATGCACTCTATTTTCTCTTTAGTGGTTTCATGCAATTTTAAGATCAGTTCAGCACGTTGTTTAGCATCAAAGTTCACTCGCTCCGAGGTCGGAAGAGGTAACAAATCAATAGGAGCACGTGGCACAAACCCATAAACTATCTCAAAAGGGCTTTTCTTAGTGGTAGAATGCTGTGAACGATTATAAGCAAACTCAACATGAGGCAAGCACTCTTCCCACATTTTTATGTTCTTTTCAAAACAGCCCTAAGCAATGTAGATAAGGTTCTATTGACAACCTCAGTTTGTCCATCAGTTTGTGGATGACAAGTAGTGGAAAATAAAAGCTTAGTCCCTAGCTTAGCCCACAAAGTTCTCCAAAATGACTAAGAAATTTTGCATCCCGATCAGAAACAATGGTGTTAGGCACACGTGCAATCGAACAATCTCACGAAAGAACAAATCAGCAACATGTGTAGCATCATCGCTCTTATGACATGGTATGAAATGTGCCATTTTAGAAAATCTGTCCACAACAACAAATACACTATCCTCCCTTCTTTGTTCTAGGCAGTCCTAAAACAAAGTCCATTGAAATATCTTCCCATGGTGTACTTGGAACAGGAAGAGGCATGTATAAACCATGAGGATTAAGGCGTGACTTAGCTTTCTGGCATGTTGTGCAGCGAGCAACGAACCTCTCCACGTCTCTCCTCATCTTGGGCCAAAAGAAATGACCAGCAAGGATGTCCTCTGTCTTTTTCACACCAAAATGTCCCATGAGTCCTCCTCCATGCGCTTCCTGCAACAATAACAAACGCACGGAGCTAGCTGGAATGCATAGCTTGTTGGCTCTAAAGACAAACCCGTTGGTGAGGACGAATCTGTTCCATGTTTTCCCTCTTGGCAATTCAGCAATACATCTTTGAAATCATTGTCATGTGCATATTGTTCCTTAATAGTTTCCAAACCAAAGATTTTAAAGTCAAGTTGTGAAAGCATGGTGTAACGTCTAGACAAAGCATCAGCAATTATATTTTCCTTCCCCTTTTTGTGTTTGATGACATAAGGAAAGGACTCGATGAATTCAACCCACTTGGCATGTCTACGGTTCAGTTTTGCTTGACTACGGATGTGTTTCAATGATTCATGATCAGAATGTATGACAAACTCTTTGGGCCACAAATAATGCTGCCATGTTTCCAAAGTCCGAACTAGAGCAAGCAATTCCTTATCATAAGTAGAATAGTTCAAACTAGGGCCACTCAACTTTTCACTGAAATACGCCACAGGTTTTCCCTCTTGTAACAGCACACCACCCAACCCAATTCCACTAGCATCACATTCAAGCTCAAAGGTTTTGTTGAAATCAGGAAGTTGGAGTAAAGGTGCATGAGTTAACTTATCTTTGAGCGTGTTGAAAGCATCCTGTTGGGCTGCAGCCCAAGTGAAGGTTGCACCCTTCTTGGTGAGTTCATGCAGCGGGCTGCAATGGTGCTGAAGTCCTTCACAAATCGACGGTAGAAACCAGCAAGTCCTAGAAAACTCCGCACTTGTGTGACGTGCAGGAACAGGCCAGCTGTGTATGGCCTCAACCTTGGCTTGATCAACTTCGATTCCCTGTGGTGTCACAACATATCCAAGAAAAGAGACTCGATCTGTGTAAAAGGTGCACTTCTCAAGATTGCCAAACAAGTGTGCATCCCAAGAGCATTGAAAACGGCACGCAAATGATCAAGATGTTCCTCTAATGATCTACTATATATCAAGATGTCATCAAAGTATACCACTACAAATCTGCCAATAAAAGAGCGTAAAACCTCGTTCATTAATCTCATGAAAGTGCTGGGTGCATTAGTCAATCCAAAGGGCATGACAAGCCATTCATATAAACCAAACTTAGTTTTAAACGCTGTTTTCCATTCATCTCCTAGCTTCATACGAATCTGGTGGTAACCACTACGCAAATCAATTTTAGAGAACACAATTGAGCCACTCAATTCATCAAGCATATCATCTAACCTTGGAATAGGATGACGATATCTGATTGTGATGTTGTTTATCGCTCTACAATCAACACACATGCGCCATGATCCATCCTTCTTAGGAACTAAAAGCACGGAACGGCACAAGGGCTAA
Organism: Miscanthus lutarioriparius; assembly: GCA_904845875.1. Lineage (NCBI taxonomy): Eukaryota > Viridiplantae > Streptophyta > Magnoliopsida > Poales > Poaceae > Miscanthus > Miscanthus lutarioriparius. The sequence goes on from CAJGYO010000255.1 coordinate 65,154, forward strand.
GAGACTCACGACATAACCTTTGTTGAGCAATTCTTGTACTTGTCTCTGAATCTCTTTTGTCTCGTCCGGGTTGGTCCTATACGGCGCACGATTAGGCAAGGAAGCCCAGGGATGAGGTCAATCTGGTGTTCAATCCTCGAATTGGTGGCAGCCCGGTGGTACCTCCCTTTGAAAAACATCGGTATACTCCTGCAAAAGATTAGTGACAGCAGGAGGCAAAGAAATAGATGTATCTTCGAGTGAAAATAAAGTTTCTTTGCAAACCAAAGCATAGCAAACAGTAGTACTAGCATCAATCTCATCCAAATCAGATTTGGTGGCAAAGTAACAAGAGCCTTTCAGCTTGATCTCATTTTTATTATGATGAACAGATTTGCTAGACTTCTTCTTATGTTTCTCAAGTTCATTAGCGACAATCTGATTTTCACTAGCAACAGCCTGATTCTTAAGTTTGCTAGATCTAGCAAGTTCATCTCTTAGAATAGACTCAGGGACATGGGGTGCAACACAATCTTCTTGTCATTATGCACAAAAGAGTATTGATTTGTTTTACCAGAGTGCAAGGAATCTTTATCAAACTGCCATGGTCTACCTAACAACATAGAGCATGCTTGCATAGGCACAACATCGCAGTCAATGGAATCATGATAAGAACCAATGGCAAACTCTACCCTTACCAATCGGGTTACCTTCACCTTGCCACTGCTGTTAAGCCACTGAATGTAGTAAGGCTGCGGGTGTGGTTTTGTGCTCAATGAAAGCTTCTCCACCATTTCAGCACTTGCCAAGTTGTTGCAGCTTCCTCCATCTATGATCACACGGCAAGAGCGTTCCTTGATCACACACTTGGTTTGAAACAAAGTGTGGCGCTGATTTTGTTCAGCCCTCTCCATTTGGGCACTTAGCACCCGCTGCACCATGAGGCTCTCATAGTGCTCAGCAGCTTCAGCCCTAATGTGCTCTTCGTCTTGTTGGAAATCATCTCCTTCCGCTACATTGTTAGCAGCAAGCAAAGCATATGTTTCTTCATCAAAATCACTAGCAGAGGAATACCCACCATCAGCTCGCACAATCATCACACGTGTGCTTGGGCAGTCCTTGCGTATGTGGCCATATCCTTTGCAGCGTAGGCACTGAATATCCCTTGTTCTCCCCGTGGATACCACCGAGGATGAACTCTTGGCAGATGTAGCCGTTGCTCCTCTAGTTGGTTCACTTGGGCATGGTACAGAATTTGTTGTAGAGGAGCGTGGCTTGATGGTCGAGGAAGATTGTGGGGGTGCACGCGTTGACGGTGCAGCAGCATTGGAGGGTGTCCATGGGCTAGCACGACCTGCAGGAATGTTAGCCCTGATGCTAGCTCGTCGTCCCTGCACTTCTCGTTCAGCTTTACAAGCAAGGTGAAACAAACGATTGACAGAATTATATTCCTTATAAGCTAGAATGTCCTGAATCTCCCGGTTCAGCCCACCCATAAATCTAGCTATGGCACCATCCTCATTTTCCTCTAGCCCGCAACGAAGCATACCCATTTGTAGCTCTTGATAGTACTCTTCTACAGATTTGGATCCTTGCCTCAATTGTTGCAACTTATGTAAAAGATCACGGGCATAATAAGAAGGAACAAATCTGGCCCGCATGACCCGCTTTTTCAAAGCATCCCAAGTTGGTGTGTTATTTGGGTTCTTACGATGGTATTCAGACCACCAAACAGAGGCAAAGTCAGTAAACTCACTAGTTGCAGCCCTAACACGCTTGTCCTCGTGGAAATCATGGCAAGTAAATTTCTGATCAACAGCTAATTCCCAACTAAGGTACATATCAGGATTATACCTCCCATCAAAAGCAGGTATGGTGAATTTAATCTTGCCAAATGAGTCATCGGCACGCACTCTCTTGCCGTGGTCGGCGAGGACCTGTCTCATGGCAGCGGCGATGTTGTTCGACGCGTCGATGACCATTCAGCTCCTCATCAAGCTCAGTGTCCGCTGCATATTCTTCTTCATCATGACCAGCAGCACTGCCCATGGTGTTGTTGTTGTTGTGATTGCGCGTTCGAAACCATCACAGCGATTCTGTTCCATCCTCTCCAATCGCTCCAAGACACCTACAAGAGATGTATTAACAGAACCAAGAGTGCCTTCCAAGGAATCCAACTTGGTGTTGGTCTCAATCTGAGCCGTCTCCAATTGACCAAGGCGCCATTGGTGACACACTAACATCCTCATCAAGGTGTTCAGCATGGAGCCTCACTTTATGCTCAAAGTGTTGCAGCAAGGCTTTTGATCGAGGTGATTGTGGAGGGTCCTTTCACCTTCTCCTGCCATGGTTAGTATGTAGCAAGGAATCACAAGAAAATATGTCCTACCAACTAACTGAATTAGGTGGCAACAATTTTCATTCTCTCAGCATGTGCAACCGAAGTTCTTACATGTCCTTACCTTGCTATGCAGATGGTGTTGGCGACGACAAGAACAACACAAGTAGTAGCAAGTAGAACCCTGTGACGTTGTAGATAATTTGTGGAGCTGTAGGTGGCTTAAAAAATCAAGGTACAACTGGAACCACGTTAGTCAATGCAAGTTGAATAAGTGTTCAAAGATAGTATCGCGGCTGGTCCTAGGCTAACCCCGTGCTAGAGACGCGAGCCTAGACACAAATGTTGTCACCGGACAGTAGCAAACAATGGAAATGATGAGAGTAAATAGCATCAACTTAACCTTCTTTTTTTTTTCTTTCTTTCTTTCTTTCTTTCCTCCTTTTCCTTTCTTTTTTCTTTTCTATTTTCTTTTCTTTTCTTTTCTTTTCTTTTCTTTTCGACAAGTAGCGCACAAACTGAACTTTTGCAATATGATTATAACAAGAATGCAGCAAGTAGCATAGACTTTCTTTACTAGGGATAAGGATTGCAACAAGTAGTACAAATATGCAATTTGAACTCTCTTATTTTCAGAACTGAGTGTACTCAGATTTGCACCAAAAGGACAGGTGCATAAGGTAGTGTTTGTGTAGGGCGGCTGAAGGTGATGGTGGTGAGGGTTTCAGCGAAAAGGTGGAGAGAGCAGCGGTGTGCTTTTGGTGGTGGTGGTGGTGGTATTGGTGGAGATTGCAGCGGCTGAAGTGGGGGGAAGGCAACAACGGATTGTGTGGTGACTGAAACGTGACAAGAACTCGAAACTCTAAAGGATTAGAACCTAAGAACCAGCACTTGACACCACGATGTAAACCACAAACTCAACAAGCAAAGAACTAAGCAGATCAGCAAGGCTCAAACTTGTGTTTGGAATTTCAGTTCTATCCTATTTTATATTTCTGGACTATAGGTAAAGTAATGAACGGTAAATCACTCACCAAAGAACCTTGCTCTGATTACCACATGATGGGAATAGGGGTTGTTCCTGATCTTTTGGTGAGTGTGGATAAACTCGATTTGGGGTGGATTCGACGCTGGCTGTCCGACTACAACGACCACAAGGTTGCTGCGCCTTAGCAACAGGTACACCGGCTCGATTGTGATGTTCTTGCCGTGCCAAGAACACCAAGAACCTGCAAGCAACCGAGAACAAGCAAGAACAAGATGAACAAGCAAATAACTCACGGATTTAAGCCAAAGGCTGAATCTGAATCACAAGTTGGGGTCTTGAAACAAGCAAATCGGGTGGTCTAGCCGACACACGCGTTTATAAGGAAGAAGCAGCAGCTATCTTGCATCTAAACAAAACCCAACCTCATTCTGATGGCTGCTGGCTCTATTTATAAGGAGGAGAGCACAAGGGGGAGTGGGAAACCCTAATCTGGGCGTCCCTCAAAGGGTTGTAGTTAGTACAAGGCCCAGGCCCAAGCTGTAGGTCTCTGCGTCCTTTGGCTTGCTGCACACAGCTTCGGTAGATTCTGATAGTGGGGTTGGACCCATGTCAAAGAGGACGACGCGCTCTTTCCAACAAGTCAAAAACCAGCTTCATTGGATCTCGTATCAAGGAGTTATGGTACTTTTGATGGAGTGTCCCCTGCTGTCTCGAGATGAGCTGCGCGCCCCATTAATGATGATTCCCACTTGTTTGGCTGCTCCATCCTCATCATGGGGTCTAAACATGAGGCAATGGAGTCTTGACCAACATTCCTAAGAATAAGACAATCATCACCATGATTTAGTAGCATCCAATTCTGAGACGAGTTTGTATGAATAGCGAGGAACGACTTTACCTGATAATTAAGTTGGGTGTGGTTGTATCAATGGAAGGGATGTCCTCATCAGGTCATGTGGAATCTCGCTTCTTTCCATTTGGAGACAGTGTTAGTGTTGGTGCAAGATAGTTGCACGTGTTGTGCCAAACGTACCAGAGGCTCATAAATCATTTTGGACGCACTCGATGGTACCACTAGGTGACGAGGCTCAAGTGGAAGCTCGTTTCGGTCCTTTCGGACATAGTGCTAATCATGACGCAAGATATGTGCACGGTTTGCGTCGAGCGTTCCATAGGCTCAGAAATCGTTCTGGACGCACCCGATGGAACTCATAGGTGACGTGGGTCATGTGGAATCTCACTTCTTTATCTTTGGAGATAGTGTTAGTGTCGGTGCAAGATAGGTGCACGGTTTGCGCCAAACGTGCCATCGGCTCAGAAATCGTTTTGGACGCACCCGATGGTACCACTAGGTGACAAGGCTCAAGTGGAAGCTCATTTCGGTCCGTTTGAAGATAGTGCTAATCTTGACGCAAGATAAGAGCACGATTTGAATCGAACGTACCATAGGCTCGTAAATCATTTTGGACGCACCCGATGGAACTCCTAGGTGACGTGGGTCATGTGGAATCTTACTTCTTTCCGTTTGGAGACTGTGTTAGTGTCAGTGCAAGATAGGTGTATGGTTTGCGCTAGACGTACCATAGGCTCAAATGGAAGCTCGTTTTGGTCCGTTTGGACATAGTGCTAATCTTGACACAAGATAGGAGCACGGTTTGCGTCGAACGTACCATAGGCACATAAATCATTTTGGACGCACCCGGTGGAACACCTAGGTGACGTGGGTCAGTTGGAATCTCGCTTCTTTCCGTTTGGAGATAGTGTTAGTGTCGGTGCAAGATAGGTGCATGTTTGCACTAGACGTACCATAGCCTCAGAAGTCATTTTAGACGCACCCGATGATACCACTAGGTGACGTGGCTCAAGTGGAAGCTCGTTTCGGTCCTTTCGGACATGGTGCTAATCTTGACGCAAGATAGTTGCACGGTTTGCGTCGAACGTACCATAGGATCGGAAATCGTTTTGGACGCACATGATGGAACTCCTAGGTGACGTGGGTCATGTGGAATCTCGCTTTCCGCTTTTGAGACAAGTGTGAGAGTTGGTGGAAGATAGGTGCACGCGTTGTTCCAAACGCACTCAGAGGCTCAAAATCATTTTGGACGACTCGATGGTACCACTAGGTGACGAGGCTCAAGTGGAAGCTCGTTTAGGTCCTTTCGGACATAGTGCTAATCTTGACGCAAGATAGGTGCACGGTTTGTGTCGAAAGCGTACCATAGGCTCAGAAATCGCTTTTGGACGCACCTGATGGAACTCATAGGTGACGGGTCATGTGGAATCTCACTTTTATCTTTGGAGATAGTGTTAGTGTCGGTGCAAGATAGGTGCACGGTTTGCGCCAAACGCGCCTTCGGCTCTCGTAAATCGCTTTTGGACGCACCCGATGGTACCACTAGGTGACAAGGCTCAAGTGGAAGCTCATTTCGTCCGCTTTGAAGATAGTGCTAATCTTGACGCAAGATAAGAGCACGATTTGAATCGAACGTACCATAGGCTCATGAATCATTTTGGATGCACCCGATAGAACTCCTAGGTGACGTGGGTCATGTGGAATCTTACTTCTTTCCGTTTGGAGACCGTGTTAGTGTTAGTGCAAGATAGGTGCATGGTTTTGCGCTTATGGTACCATAGGCTCAAGGCTCAAGTGGAAGCTCATTGCGTCTGTTTGGAGATAGTGCTAATCTTGACACAAGATAGGAGCACGTTTTTGCGCCGAACGCACTATAGGCTCGAAATCGTTTTGGACGCACCCGGTGGAACACCTAGGTGACGTGGGGTCATTGGAATCTCGCTTCTTTCCGCTTTGGAGATAGTGTTAGTGTCGGTGCAAGATAGGTGCATGGTTGCGCTTAGACATACCATAGCCTCGAAGTCATTTTAGACGCACCGATGATACCACTAGGTGACGTGGGCTCAAGTGGAAGCTCGCTTCGTCCTTTTCGGACATGGTGCTAATCTTGACGCAAGATAGTTGCACGGTTTGCGCCGAACGCACTCATAGGCTCGGAAATCATTTTGGACGCACATGATGGAACTCCCAAGGTGACGTGGGTCATGTGGAATCTCGCTTTTTTCATTTTGAGACAGTGTGAGTGTTGGTGGAAGATAGGTGCACGCGTTGTTCCAAACGTACCAGAGGCTCGTAAATCATTTTGGACGCACTCGATGGTACCACTAGGTGACGAGGCTCAAGTGGAAGCTCGCTTCGGTCCTTTGGACATAGTGCTAATCTTGACGCAAGATAGGTTCACGGTTTGCGCCGAGCGCACCATAGGCTCGGAAATGATTTTGGATGCACCCGATGGAACCCTAGGTGACGTGGGTCATGTGGAATCTCACTTCTTATCATTGGAGATAGTGTTAGTGTCGGTGCAAGATAGGCTCTGGTTTGCGCCAAACGCACCATTGACTCAGATATCATTTTGGACGCACCCGATGGTACCACTAGGTGACATGGCTCAAGTGGAAGCTCATTTCGGTCCGTTTGGAGATAGTGCTAACCTTGACGCAAGATAGGAGCACAGTTTGCGTCGAACGTACCATAGGCATGGAAATCATTTTGGACGCACCCGATGAAACTCCTAGGTGACGTGGGTCATGTGGAATCTCGCTTCTTTCCATTTGGAGACAGTGTTAGTGTTGGTGCAAGATAGTTGCACGGTTGTGCCAAACGTACTGCAGGCTCATAAATCATTTTGGACGCACTCGATGGTACCACTAGGTGACGAGGCTCAAGTGGAAGCTCGTTTCGGTCCTTTCGGACATAGTGCTAATCATGACGCAAGATATGTGCACGGTTTGCGTCGAGCGTTCCATAGGCTCAGAAATCGTTCTGGACGCACCCGATGGAACTCATAGGTGACGTGGGTCATGTGGAATCTCACTTCTTTATCTTTGGAGATAGTGTTAGTGTCGGTGCAAGATAGGTGCATGGTTTTGCGCCTAAACGTGCCATCGGCTCAGAAATCATTTTGGACGCACCCGATGGTACCACTAGGTGACAAGGCTCAAGTGGAAGCTCATTTCGGTCCGCTTTGAAGATAGTGCTAATCTTGACGCAAGATAAGAGCACGATTTGAATCGAACGTACCATAGGCTCAGAAATCATTTTGGACGCACCCGATGGAACTCATAGGTGACGGGTCATGTGGAATCTTACTTCTTTTCGTTTGGAGACTGTGTTAGTGTCAGTGCAAGATAGGTGTATGGTTTGCGCTTAGACGCACTAGTAGGCTCGAAATCATTTTGAGGCTCAAATGGAAGCTCAAGTGGAAGTTTTGGTCCGTTTGGACATAGTGCTAATCTTGACACAAGATAGGAGCACGGTTTGCGTCAAACGTACCATAGGCACATAAATCATTTTGGACGCACCCGGTGGAACACCTAGGTGACGTGGGTCAGTTGGAATCTCGCTTCTTTCCATTTGGAGATAGTGTTAGTGTCGGTGCAAGATAGGTGCATGGTTGCGCTAGACGTACCATAGCCTCAGAAGTCATTTTAGACGCACCCGATGATACCACTAGGTGACGTGGCTCAAGTGGAAGCTCGTTTCGGTTCTTTCGGACATGGTGCTAATCTTGACGCAAGATAGTTGCACGGTTTGCGTCGAACGTACCATAGGCTCGGAAATCGTTTTGGACGCACATGATGGAACTCCTAGGTGACGTGGGTCATGTGGAATCTCGCTTCTTTCCGTTTTGAGACAGTGTGAGTCTTGGTGGAAGATAGGTGCACGCGTTGTTCCAAACGTACCAGAGGCTCAGAAATCATTTTGGACGCACTCGATGGTACCACTAGGTGACGAGGCTCAAGTGGAAGCTCGTTTAGGTCCTTTCGGACATAGTGCTAATCTTGACGCAAGATAGGTGCACGGTTTGCGTCGAGCGTACCATAGGCTCAGAAATCGTTCTGGACGCACCCGATGGAACTCATAGGTGACGTGGGTCATGTGGAATCTCACTTCTTTATCTTTGGAGATAGTGTTAGTGTCGGTGCAAGATAGGTGCACGGTTTGCGCCAAACGTGCCATCGGCTCAGAAATCGTTTTGGACGCACCCGATGGTACCACTAGGTGACAAGGCTCAAGTGGAAGCTCATTTCGGTCCGTTTGAAGATAGTGCTAATCTTGATGCAAGAAAAGAGCATGATTTGAATCGAATGTACCATAGGCTCGTAAATCATTTTGGACGCACCCGATGGAACTCCTAGGTGACGTGGGTCATGTGGAATCTTACTTCTTTCCGTTTGGAGACTGTGTTAGTGTCAGTGCAAGATAGGTGCATGGTTTGCGCTAAACGTACCATAGGCTCAAGTGGAAGCTCATTGCAGTCTGTTTGGAGATAGTGCTAATCTTGACACAAGATAGGAGCACGGTTTGCGTCGAACGTACCATAGGCACATAAATCGTTTTGGACGCACCCGGTGGAACACCTAGGTGACGTGGGTCAGTTGGAATCTCGCTTCTTTCCGTTTGGAGATAGTGTTAGTGTCGGTGCAAGATAGGTGCATGGTTGCGCTAGACGTACCATAGCCTCAGAAGTCATTTTAGACGCACCCGATGGTACCACTAGGTGACGAGGCTCAAGTGGAAGCTCGTTTCGGTCCTTTCGGACATGGTGATAATCTTGACGTAAGATAGGGGCACTGTTGTAACACCTCGGGTGTTAGCCTTGCATAACTTGACTTGCATAACATGAGCATGAGCATCAAGCATTCATAAATCATCATTTACACTCGAAAACATTGAATTGAAACATAGGCAACGTTTCTTGTTATTGCATGTTTCTTTGTACTTATGCAAAAAATCATGAATGAAAACATGTACTTGGTAGATGTGGGTCACAAAAACATGTAACCACACTTGGGTTAGCAATTAGGGCATGGTTCATGAAAGTCACTTTCCATAATCAAGCCTTTAAGGCATATTTCATGTGATTACTTTAAATAGCTCTATGAGTGACTACTGCATGAAATGCTTAAATGACCTTGCAAATTGCTTAAATATGCTTAGAGTATCATCATGAACAACTTTGGTATTTAGGGCTAGGGCTAGTTTGGTCATTAAGCCATGCTTTGATGTGTTTCATCATTTAAAAGTGACATGTTTGACTAAAGTGGAACTAGGTGCTAGAGACCTTGCATGGAGGAGTTCACTAAAGCAATGTTGTAGTGTTTGACATAAGGAACAACTTTGATTTTGGGTCTTTGACCTGATTCAGCTCCTAACATGTTTGAAATTGGGTCACAAAAATCAAGTAAAACACTCATTGCAACACTTAACAAATTTTTTCTAAGTCAAGTTCATCGACAACCCGACAAACCAATCTTTGTGATGATATAACTCGAGTTTAGTTGAGTGTTGGCACATGATCCCTTAACAAAAGTTGTAGCCGGTACATAGGGCTATGATTTTTGTTCGTGATCGCTTGCACTTTTGAGCTTCGGTTTATCAGAAGATCCACCATCAAAACGCTGTCAGCTCGGTTTTGATTCTTCGAATCGACCGAACGGTTGCTCAAGGTCGACATCGGCAGGCTTCAGACGACGCCAAGATGGCGCGGAAACGGCCGCCGTCCGCCACGGCCCGTCTGGCACAAGAAAGCTATGACGCGCCTAGGCGCCGCCATCAACTCCCCCTGCACCAGCCCGCGACTTAGCCACGCCCGCTGTGATTTCCGCCTCCTCCTTGGCTCAGGCGAAAGCACCGCCAAGAGAGCCGAGCCCCGTGAGGCTCGCCGCCGCCATAGCCCGCAGAATTCAAGACCGAGCCGCTTTTCATTACCACCGCAAAGCACCACCAGCCCCCAAAGATCCTACCAAGGCCCAACAAAGGTTTCATTGTTCAAGTTTCGGTGAAGCCCCAAAGCTTACCATGTAACGCCTCGCACGAGCTCCTCCGCCACCTCCGCCGCTGCGGGCTGTGCCCAACCCGACCACCGCAGTAACGATAGCGCGAGCAATAGCTTCCTTTGTAGTCCACCGATGCTTGTCCACGTTAATTTGAGTCACCATGGTTCCATCGGCAGATATCGCCGACGTCCCCCCGCCGCCGAAGCCGCCATGGCCGCCGCCGTCATCACTAGTGTCGACGATAGGGCCGCCAAGTAGACCAATCGACGCGTTAGGTCACGGGATCACTCTGCTGATGATGTCACCGCCAAGTGACTCGGCTGTCGACGAGCTATGGTCGCATGAAGCTTGCTCAGCGCCGCCTGCCTGCTTTTGGTCTCGCTGACCGGTGGGTCCAATCGACGCAGGTCCTCATTGCCACGTCACGACTCTAGGTTTTAAAGATAGTTCAAAATTCCAGATTCAAGTGTGTTTTGTTATTTTTGTATCTTCAGTTTGATAGCTCCTAAAATTATGAAATAAATTTGTGAGTGTTCCTTAGGAAGTGTAGTATTTAGGAAAATATATTCTTGACTTGTACAGTAGAAATTTTGGAGATTTAAATAGGGATTTGAAATGTGCTTTTGAATGCATTCAAATTTGTTTATTTTATATGTAGAGTTCCTGTACTCCAAAAATTATGAAATTTTTGTGGTAAGCTAGTCTTAGCATATATGAACTCTGGTAAAAATTTGAGGACCAGTGCGTGTGTAGATTTATAGTTATAGATTTTTCTTTTATGAATAGTTAATCCTTGCATGAATTTTTATAAATTAATTATGAGTCCAAAATTCATGAAATTTGTTGGAGGTAATCCTAGCACAATATGGATGTTAAGAAAAATAGGAAATCTGTTGCTTGACACTTTTCAATAGGATTTTCCAATTTATGCTATTTCAAGCCTTGCTTCCTTGTCATTTTTGTATAGAATGTTCTACTTAGTAAAATGACATGAAATTTTTATAGTAGTCCTTTGATAGCATTAGTAAGGCACTGTAAATTTTTTAGAATTTATTAAGTATATCTGATATATGTTTATTATTTAACCTAGATATCTAAATAAAATAATAAAGGCAATTAAATAAATAGTTTGGGCTTCACCATTATAATACATTAAATGTAATTAGTATGCTTAAACTGTTGGTAGATTTTATGTTGTCAAATTTTGAATGATTACATGAAGTAGAAGTATTATTACTTTATATTGCATATTAAATAGTTTCCGGGCTGATTCTAGAGTTTGATGAGTTGCATGTTGAAACTGATGTGACTGTAAAAATGGTTAATAACAAAGTTGTAGAGAATTTGATAAGCTTTCCAGAAAGTCTAGGATCATCGGATTTGGATTTGTAGAACTCCAGCTTATGAGTGAAACAAGTAGCTGCTATTTTATGGTATAATCGATGCATTATGGAAGTAGATAATTAAATAACCGAGAAGAGATATGCACCTACCAATAAACATGATGCACTTGTTAACATATATGCATTTGTAATACTTATGCCATACTCATGCATCTAGGATCGGAGGAAGAGATCACGTTGCTGGAATTCGAAGAAGCCGAGGAAGGGAACCAGCAGGAGGATCCGCAAGTCGCAGCCTCAAGGCGTGAGCGTAACCCTAAAGAGCTTCCTGAGTGTCCCGACCACCACCCTACTTCCTTTTCATGCGAGGCAAGCCCTGAGCATTATAAGTCTCCCAAAGAATTTACAAATATTTACTTACGATGGCGATCGATGCATTAGGTTATAAGAGTTGAATGAAACCACTTGATGCATGTACATTCCTTGTCCAAATATTACACCTTTAACCTAAGATAGGTCCAGATCGAATATATATGCTTAGCCATGCTTAGACCGGTAGAAGTCGGGTGATGTCCCGTCACCGCGTAGATATAGGTGGATACCGGAGCATGGTTGGCTATATTTGCTATCGTGGAATGTAACCATGAGGTAAAAGTAAATCGAGACCGGACGGAAGTCGATAGAGAAGCAACAAGACATGGAGGTCTTGGGTGTGGATTTATCCTCGTCTCGTGTCGATTAAGGACCGCACTGCTGTTGGCGCTTCGACAAGATTGAACGATGCCTCTCACTTAGCTGGGCCGGATAACTCGCTCCGACCGCTGGTTTAGTAATTCAACTCAGCCCGAATCGCTCACAGCGCCCTTCCAGGAACGATCGACCGAGCCCAAGGGCGTGCTTGGCCTAATATCCCGGCATCCGGTGTTCCAGACAGCGGCGCAAAGACGGACCCGCCAAATGTGTAATCGGAGTTGTACCAAAGGTGACCTAAGGCTATCGTGGTCGGTAGACCGGGTTTGTGTTAGGAATAAATGTCCATTGGTTGAAATCGATTCAATCGCTGCCTCCCTGGATAGTGAGAAACTTGGCTAGTCCCAACATCGAAAGCAACTCGTGTTATGAAATATGATGGTTCAGATGAATATGGAATTACAATACCGCTATGGTTACTATTGTATGCTTCTAAATGATATACCACATGTTTGGTATGTGATAGTTGCTAACCTAGAAATGGATAGTTATAAATAATCTGGTAAAGAACTTGTAATCGCATTTCATGATTCAATTGCTTTTACGCAAAAAATGTTGTCAAGTTACGCCCACTTATACAAATTTTGCATAATCCTTGGAGTCATTTTATTTCGGGTTCATGACGGTAAGTCTAATGAGTACATTCTCGCACTCGTGGTTTATTTTCCCATTGTTGCGTATGGCACCGCGGTATCATGGTTATTGCAAGAGTTGCTTCTATCCCGCTATGGATGAGGAGTAAGCCTTGGGCGTGCTTCTTTAGTAATTCCTATCCTTGCTTTTGTGGACCGTGATCTAGCTTGGCAATCAGATCAAACTATGTTGGAAACTTTATCTTCGAACTTATTTGCTTCCGCTTTTAGTTATCAAACTCGGTTTGTAATAACTTTTATTCATACTCCGATGATGAAAAGTATCTCGTGGAACTTTATGTAATATGTGGCATGTATGTTGAATCTTGTACGATCTTGGTTGTTGTAAATCATTTATCGAGACCCGCCGTGGTACTCGGACGGACTACCGGGTTTATATGGGTTCAAGTATGACAAAGGCGACCGCCATGGATTGCCATTGTACTTGTATTCCTATAAATTGGTCTCGGTTCACGACAACCGCTTGCGCCAAACGCACCATAGGCTCGGAAATCGCTTTTGGACGCATTATGATGGAACTCCTAGGTGACGTGGGTCATGTGGAATCTCGCTTGTTTCCGCTTGGAGACAAAGGTTAATGTTGGTGCAAGATAGTTGCACGCGCCAGCCAAACGCACGAGAGGCTCAGAATCGCTTTGGACGCACTCGATGGTACCACCAGGTGACGAGGCTCAAGCGGAAGCTCGCTTCGTCCCTTTTCGGACATAGTGCTAATCTTGACGCAATATAGGTTCACGGTTTTGCGCCGCCGAGCGCACTCATAGGCTCAGAAATCGCTTTTGGACGCACCCGATGGAACCCTAGGTGACGGGTCATGTGGAATCTCACTTCGTTATCAATGGAGATAGTGTTAGTGTCGGTGCAAGATAGGTGCTCGGGTTTGCGCCAAACGCATTCATTGACTCAGATATCATTTTGGACGCACCGACGGTACCACTAGGTGACGAGGCTCGAGTGGAAGCTCGCTTCGTCCGCTTGGAGATACTATTAATCTTGGTGCAACATAAGTGCAACCGCTTAAGGCCAAACATACCATATGCTCGGAAATGATTTTGGATGGACCCGATGGAACCCTAGGTGACGTGGGTAGTTTGGAATCTCTTCTTTCCGCTTCAAGACAAAGTTAGTGTCGGTGCAAGATAGGTGCATAGTTTGCGCTTAGACGCACTACATACGCTTAGAAATCATTTTGATGCACCCGATGGTACCATTAGGTGATGAGGCTCAAGTGGAAGCTCGCTTCGATCCGCTTGGAGATAGTGCTAATCTTGACGCAAGATAGGAGCATGGTTTGCGCCGAACGCACCATAGGCTCGGAAATCATTTTGGACGCACTGGATGGAACTCCTAGGTGACGTGGGTCATGTGGAATCTCGCTTTTTCCATTTGGAGACAAAGGTTAGTGTTGGTGCAAGATAGTTGCACGCTACAGCCAAACTTACCAAAGGCTCGTAAATCATTTTGGACGACCGATGGTACCTGTGGAGGTGACGAGACTCAAGTGGAAGCTCGCTTCGGTCCTTTCGGACATAGTGGTAATCTTGACGCATGATAGGTGCATCGCTTGGCGCCGAGCATACCATAGGCTCGGAAATTGTTTTGGACGCACCCAATGGAACTCCAAGGTGACGTGGGTCATGTGGAATCTCACTTTTTATCTTTGGAGATAGTGTTAGTGTCGGTGCAAGATAGTCGCACGGTTTGCGCCTAAACGTGCCATCGGGCTAAGAAATCGCTTTTGGACGCACCCGATGGTACCACTAGGTGACCGTGCTCAAGTGGAAGCTCATTTCAGTTGCTTGAAGATAGTGCTAATCTTGACGCAAGATAAGTGCATGATTTGAATCGAACGCATCATAGGCTCATAAATCATTTTGGACGCACCCGATGGAACTCCTAGGTGACGTGGGTCATGTCAATCTTACTTTTTCTCGCTTGGAGACCGTGTTAGTGTCAAGGCAAGATAGGTGCATGGTTTGGCGCTTAGACGCACTATAAGCTCATAAATCGCTTTTGATGCACTCAATGGTAACACTAGGTTACAGGCCCAAGTGGAAGCTCATTTCAAATCCGCTTGGAGATAGTGCTAACCTTGACACAAGATAGGAGCACGGTTTGCGCCAAACGCACTATAGGCACATAAATCGCTTTTGGACGCACTCGGTGGAACACCTAGGTGACGGGGTGGATTTATCCCCCGTCAGTGTCGATTAAGGACCGCACTGCTGTTGGCGCTCGACAAGATTGAACGATGCCTCTCACTTAGCTGGCCGGATAACTCGCTCCACCAAGTCGAAAGTAATTCAACTCGTGCCGGAATCGCTCACAGCGCCCTTCCGGGAACGATCGACCGATCCCAAGGGCGTGCTTGGCTCGAGCATCCCGCATCCGTGTTCCAGATTGTGTGGCAAAGACGAACCCGCCAAATGTGTACCGGAGTTGTACCAAAGGTGACCTAAGGCTATCGTGGTCGGTAGACCGGGTTTGTGTTAGGAATAAATTTCCACCTGGTTGAAATCGATTCAATCATTGCCTCCCCGGATAGTGAGAAACTTGGCTAGTCCCAACATCGTGAGTAACCGTGGTTATGAAACATGATGGTTCTTGATGAATATGGAATTACAATACCGCTATGGTTACTATTGTATGCTTCTAAATGATATACCACATGTTTGGCATGTGATAGTTGCTAATATAGAAATGGATAGTTATAAATAATATGGTAAAGAACTTGTAATCTGCATTTCATGATTCAATTGCTTTTACGCAAAAATGTTGTCAAGTTACGCCCACTTATATACAGCCTTGCATAATCCTTTTTGAGTCATTTTATTTCGGGTTCATGACGGTAAGTCTAGTTGAGTACCTTCTCGCACTCGTGGTTTATTTTCCCATTGTTGCAGTATGACACCGGTATCATGGTTATTGCAAGAGTTGCTTCTATCCCCACTGTGGATGAGGAGTAAGCCTTGGGCAGTGCTTCTTTAGTAATTCATATCCTTGCTTTTGTGGACCGTGATCTAGCTTGGCAATCGTATCAAACTATGTTGGAAACTTTATCTTCGAACTTATTTGCTTCCGCTTTATTTATCAAACTCGGTTTGTAATAACTTTTATTCAGACTGATGATGAAAAGTATCTATGAACTTTATGTAATATGTGGCATGTATGTTGAATCCAGACGATCTTGGTTGTTGTAAATCGTTTATCGGGACCCGCTGTGGTACTCGATTTGACTACCGGGTTTATATGGGTTCAAGTATGACAAAGGCGACTGGCCATGGATTGCCATTGTACTTGTATTCTTATAAATTGGTCGGTTCTCATGACACCGGCATCGTGAGCAAGATTCAACGTTAATTGTCACAAGTGTATTTAAAACAAAAGTTTTTGTTTTCCAAAAACCCTTCTCTAGCAACTAAAACTTATATAATAGGTATTTGAAATCTAAAGTGTGCCAATGATCACTTTCCTTATGCCCAAATTAAGGACTATTAGGTGGCTATTTAAGTACTAACATGGGGGTTTTTACTGTCATTCATATACGCATGCATATAGTATGGATGCCATTCACTTGAGTGGTAATGTATGGATCAAATGCCTCACGCCAAGGTAAGATGATGAGTGTATGACCGCCAGATGTGAGCGCAAGGTTGGAGAGAGTAGCTTTGGTACGGCTATGTATGCATGCTTGCATGTGTATATGGTAACGATTTAATTATGGGTTTAAATTATTGTTGGGTAGATTGATACGGAAGTATATGTATGGGTATACATATATGGAAGTATTTACAATTACATTACGATATTTCATTATGGGTTTAGGGCTGAGATGAAATTTTATGTGTACACTAACAACGTAAACGTAGCTCGACTAGTTACGCTTATTTATGAGAGAACGATGTATGCCACCGTGTTCACCGCTAGAAACAAATTTTTCCTAAGTTTGTGAGGACGTGATTTTAACGAGCATGCATCATGATAATTACCATGCACATAATTAAATTGTTCCTCCCTTATAAAATTCTTACATAGTTATGTAACTCTTATCCATCATGGTCTTGTCTCACCTAGTGGTACATGTTAATGTGCAGATGGCACGCACAAAGTAGACCGTCAGAAGTCCACCGGAGCAGAGCTCCCCGCCGCCGCCTTGCTCCACATACCCGCCAACGCCACACGCTTGAGAGTTTAGGATGCCTACACTCTTGTGGAGAGTGCTCAACCACGTAGGCTATCCCCGATGGAATGGAACCCCGCTACTCGGGCTAATGAGCAGTTGGGAGAAGGTCTCTTAGTTACTGTGGGAGGCCGTTGTTCGGCTCCGCGAGGTGATGATTCTCGAGTGGACAGCCGGTGTTATGAGTCAATCGGGCAGGATCGGCCAAGAAGCAGCTGGTAGGGCAGCCTTTGGGATCCTGAGGGATATCATGGATCATTTTCCTCAGGAGCTAGCAGCCGCCTTGGCTGGAGTCTTTCCGAGAGGTAACCCCTCCACTGACTCATGGCAGCAGGCAAGAGGAAGATCTTTGGAGATTGGTGCAGCAGAAGGGCAGAACAGTGATAACCCTTCCATGAGCGCCATGTTCGCAGTGATGAGAGTGTTAGATGGAGTGGAAGGTAGCATCGACGTGTCCGGGTGCTCTTGGTCATGCTCATGAGGATCGACGACAGCTTTAGAGGGAGCACGACGCCGAGATTGAGAGGCTCACCAAGAGATGACTCGGTTAACTCACCATCAAAATGCAGCTTGGTCCTGTGGAAGATGTCATAAGAGCTCGACAGTTTGAGCTGGGACAGCAGCTGGCCAATGCGGAAGAATACAACAATAATCTGCATGAAGAGGTTCATCTACTGAACAATCAGCTCCACCCTTATGTCCCACCTGGAGCCGCAGAGATGGATCTAGAAGGGGACGAGGATGAAGAAGAAGTAGAGCCTGAAGAAGAAGTGGAGCCTGAGGGAGGAGATGATCCCACGCCCCGACCTCGAGTAGTGATCATGATGAAGATTAGATCGCTTAGCACTTAGTGGAAGGGCTAATGTATCACCTTTATCCATGTGATGGACCAGTAGTTTGAATTTAATTTAGGAACCGACTATCATGTAATATTGTGAATCGCACGACTATCGCAGACCTTTGGTTGAACATCAATGCAATTTCGCTCCTTGTAGGTGATCACGATTTAAATTTGCATGCGTTATGAGCGCCGATAAGTGGTCAAATTGGGGATGCCATGTTGCGAGAATGAATTGTTATGCCTCTGCTTTTTATTATGAATTTGAGAATTTTCTCCAAGAATTTCAGTTTGGCATGATTATGATTCATCCGCAATCTCTTGACATCAACCAATAATCACTTATTGTGCAACTTCGCAGATGACGCGCACCC
Source organism: Miscanthus lutarioriparius (assembly GCA_904845875.1). Lineage (NCBI taxonomy): Eukaryota > Viridiplantae > Streptophyta > Magnoliopsida > Poales > Poaceae > Miscanthus > Miscanthus lutarioriparius. Next base: position 83,449 of record CAJGYO010000255.1, read on the forward strand.
ATGCTGGAGCTGGTAGCAGTCACGATGGCAATGGTGATGACTTACCACCACCACCGCCGCCGCCCCGCTTCAGAGTTCTTTGCTCGCTTGTTGGGGAGCCAGAGGACAATGGAAGAAGCTTTGCGCCTTTATCGCAAAAACACCGCTTTCATGGCCACCCACAAAGAAACCAGAGGCCGAGCCAAATCAAGACAAGACATTCAAGGAGTTTCGACACGAAGCCTCCGATCTTCAAGGTGGCCGAGGAACCATCAGAGGTCGAATGAATGGTTGAATACCATTGAGCGTAAATTTCGTCTGCTGAGGGTCACGGAGCATCCGAAAGCAGTAGTATGCTTCTCATCAATTGCAAGGACCAAAGCAGGATCCGTGGACACATTTCGCTATCATCCTTGCTCGCTAATGCGCGAAAGTGACCGGGAACAGCTTTTTAAGCTGGCTTTTAGAGGACACCATATTCCCCGGCCCGATGCGCATGAAAGCAGCCAAATTTATGAGGCTCACTCAAGGGACAAAGTCACCACAGAGTATATGCACGCATTCAACTTGTCCAGATATGCTCCGTGTTTCGTGGATACCGAGAGAAAAAGATAGAGAGTTTCAAGCAGGTTTGGGTACCAAACCGATGAAGACTATGACAAATTCTCAATGTGCCACGTACAATGAGTTTATTAGCGATGCCTTGACCTAAGAAAACCACAACAACATGCATGCAGTTGCTAAAGGTCGCAAGAGGGCATATGAGGCCGGCAGCATCCGGATCTTTCCAAATAAAAGCGCCTATCACAGCTAGGCCACAATTCCGGCCCACCTGCACTCCAAGTTTAGGCCTCCACCACCGAAAAGCTCGTAATAACAGCCACGTAAACCATTCCAGTATATGCTCACTATTGCCTTACCAAAAGGAAATGGCAATCGTGATAGCCCACCGGATTCGTAAGTAATCAACCATGTTTCAACTGCAACCAATCGGGTCATTGGTCCAAGGAATGCCCCTCAGCCCAAGAGGAATGGCAACCCAAATCGTAACAATCAGAGAGGTGTGAATGCTGTGGCACGCCTGTGGACAAGTGCATTATACCATTGTGGAGGAAGTGCCCGCCAGAGAAGTTGTCACTACTGGTATGTTTTCGTCAACAAGCATCCCGCGGTTGTTTTATTTGATTCAGAGCTTCTCATTCATTTATGAGTCAAGCATTTGCATCTAGACATGATCAAGAAATAATTGAAGTAAGCAAAGGGGTTTTAACATAAGTTCAAATAGGGGAACTCACATTACCAAAAAGATAGTCAAAATGTACTCATCTCGATACAAGGGAGGGAGTACACAACAGATTTGATAATATTGCCGGGTTGTTTATAAGTGTAATCTTAGGCATGAATTGGATGAAGTATCATGGTGTTTTATTGACACTAGCACCGTGACTATTATGTTGAGAGAACCCACGGAGGGAATGCTTTTCTAGTCCCACTCTCCCACGCATTTCAAACCCCAACATTTAGCCTCTGTATATCCAAACCACCACAATATGTGACATCCCTGTGGTTTGTGAGTTTCGGATGTATTTCCAGAGGAATTACTGTGTCTACCACCGGATAGGGATGTGGAATTTAAGATCAAATTAGTGCCGTGTAACCCCACCCATATCCGTAAGGCCCTATAGAATGCCACCCAATGAGTTAGGAACTTAAGGTTCAATTGCAAGATCTATTGGACAAGGGTCTTATCCAACCCAGCTCATCTCCATGGGGATGTCCAAAGATTGTTTGTGAAAAGAAGGATAAGTCACCGAGAATGTGTGTAGATTACGCACCACTCAATGTCTGTGACCATCAAGAACAAATATCCATTACCCCAAGATCGACATCTTGTTCGATCAGCTAGCGAAGGCAAGGGTATTCTCCAAAATTGACTTAAGATCAAAGCTACCATCGACAAAGATCGACCGAGGATATACCTAAAACTGCTTTCTACTAGGTACGGCTTATACGAGTATTTGGTTATGTCTTTCGGACTAACAAATGCTCCAAATTTATTTCATGTACCCGATGAACTCGGTATTCATGCCCGAACTTGACAAGTTTGTGGTCGTGTTTATCGATGACATATTGATTATTCGTAAAATGAGTCGATCATGAAGAGCATCCGAGGATTGTCCTATCCTGCACCGAGGGAGCATAAGCTATATGCCAAGTTTAGCAAATGTGAATTTTGATGAGCAAAGTACCTTTCTTAGGTCACATTTTATCAAGAGATGGAATCTCAGAGACCCATCCAAAGTACAAGAGGTCATGGATTGGAAAGCCCCAACTTCGGTTCATGAAGTTTGGAGTTTCTAGGGTTAGCAGGATACTATCGCCGGTTTATTCTAGATTTTCAAAGATAGCTAAGTTTATGACCGCACTACTTCGTAAAGATGAGAAGTACAAATGGACACCAGAATGTGAAACAGCTTTTCACACCCTCGTAACTTTGTTGACTACAAGACTGTGTTAGCACAACCGCATATTGAAAAGCCTTTTGATGTATTTTGTGATGCATCGTGAATAGGTTTGGGATGTGTGCTTATGCAAGAAGGAGAGTAATTGCATATGCCTCTCGGCAATTGAGAAAACATGAAGTCAACTACCCTACACATGATTTGAACTTGCAGTACCATTGTTCATGCATTAAAGATATGGAGACATTACTTGTTGGGCAATGTATGTCACATCTATGCTGACCACAAAAGTCTCAAGTATATCTTTACCCAGCTAGAACTGAACATGAGACAACGAAGATGGTTAGAATTGATTAAGGACTATAATTTAGAAGTGCATTACCATCCGGGTAAAGCAAATGTAGTAGCCGATGCACTTAGTCGGAAGTCCCATTGCAACACTGTGGAAGCATTGCTGGAAGATGGATTCAACTTGTTACATCCTGCTGTACTACACAATATCACAACCGCTTGTTCACTTGAGGGCAAAATCATAGAGCTACAAAGCAGATGATGTGGGAATAAGTCACATCAGAGAAAAATGCAAGAGCAAGAAACCAAACATTTTAGATTGGACGAAAGAGGTGTATTATGGTTTGAGGACCCACTAGTGGTACCAAAAGACCGTGAGCTAAGGAATCAAATTTTAGAAGAAGCTCACTCATCCAAATTGTCTATCCATCCGGTAGTAGTAAAATGTATCAAGATTTAAGAACCCGCTTTTGGTGGACTAAGATGAAGAAAGAGATCGCAGCCTTATGTTGCTAGGTGTGATAATCAGTAGTAGAGTAAAAGCCGCCCATATGAAAACTGGCTGGATTACTTCAGCCATTGCCTATTCCAAGATGGAAATGGGAGGAAATCAGCATGGACTTTATCATGTGCCTTCCAATGACGCCAAAAGGTCACGATTCAACTGGGTCATTGTTGATCGCCTCACCAAGTCAAGACACTTTATACCCGTGAACACACAAAGATATAGTTGGAAAATACGCCGAGATATGTGTTTCGTGATCGTGAGACCGCATGGAGTACCCAGGACTATAATCTCAGATCGAGGACCACAGTTCATAGCTCATTTCGGGAGCACTTACACCTGTGCTTTGGGAACCAAGCTAATCGTAAGTTCAATTTTATCATCCACAAACTTCGTGATGACAGAGCGAAAGTGAACCAAACCTAGAAGATTTACTTAGAGCTTGTGTTATATCTTCAAAAGGTTCATGGGAGAAATGGTTACCTTTAGCTGAATTCTCCTATAACAACAGCTTATCAAGTTTAGTATCAAATGGCTCCATTTGAAGCCTTGTATGGCGTAAAGCAGAACTCCATTGAATTGGATTGAGCCCGTGAAAGGAGATACTTTGGTATTGATTTTGTCAATGAAGTCAAGAGCAAGTACGTATCATCCAACAACATATGAAGGCAGCTCAATCAAGATGTAAGAGTTATGCCGATGTAAGAAGAAGACCACTAACTTTTGAAGTGGGTGACTATGTATACTTGAGAGTATCACCCATGAAAGGTGTGAAAAGATTTGGGATGAAAAGAAGCTTTCACCAAGATATGTAGGGCCATACAAAATTTTGGAACGAAAAGGAAATGTTATGATAAGTTACAACTTCCACCGAGATGAGTGCAATCTTTGATGTGTTCCATGTTTCTCGCTTAAAGAAATGTCTTCGAGTACCAAGAAGCTATTGCACCCACCAATGTGCAGCTCCAATCGGATTTGACCTATGAAGAAAAGCCAATTCAAGTATTAGAAGAGATGGAGAGAGTGACAAGGAGTAAGATTATTAAGTTCTATAAGGTGGTGTGGAACAATCATAGTGAACAAGATGCTACGTGGGAAAGAGAAGATTATCTACTTAGAAGTTTATCCCGCCTTTTTCCAAGAATGGTAGGTCTTGCAAAATCTCGTGACGAGATTTTATATAGGGGAGGGCTGTAACACTCGGTGTTAGCCTTGCATAACTTGACTTGCATAACATGAGCATGAGCATCAAGCATTCATAAATCATCATTTACACTCAAACATTGAATTGAAACATAGGCAACGTTGCTTGTTATTGCATGTTTCTTTGTACTTATGCAAATAATCATGAATGAAAACATGTACTTGGTAGATGTGGGTCAAAAAACATGTAACCACACACTTGGGTTAGCAATTAGGGCATGGTTCATGAAAGTCACTTTCCATAATCAAGCCTTTAATGCATATTTCATGTGATTACTTTAAATAGCTCTATGAGTGACTACTGCATGAAATGCTTAAATGACCTTGCAAATTGCTTAAATATGCTTAGAGTATCATCATGAACAACTTTGGTATTTAGGGCTAGGGCTAGTTTGGTCATTAAGCCATGCTTTGATGTGTTTCATCATTTAAAAGTGACATGTTTGACTAAAGTGGAACTAGGTGCTAGAGACCTTGCATGGAGGAGTTCACTAAAGCAATGTTGTAAAGTTTGACATAAGGAACAACTTTGATTTTTTGGGTCTTTGACTGATTCAGCTCCTAACATGTTTGAAATTGGGTCACAAAAATCAAGAAACACTCATTGCAACACTTAACAAATTTTTTCTAAGTCAAGTTCAATCGACAAACCGACAAACCAATCTTTGTGATGATATAACTCGAGTTTAGTTGAGAGTTGGCACATGATCCCTTAACAAAAGTTGTAGCTGGTACATAGGGCTATGATTTTGTTCAGATCGCTTGCACTTTTGAGCTTCGCTTAACAGCTTAATTCACCGCCAAAATGCGCCGTCAGCTCGGTTTTGATTCTTCAATCGATCGAACGGTTGCCTCAAGGTCGACATCGGCAGAAGCCAGACGCCGCAGTGGGCGCTGGAACGGCCGCTGCCGCCGCCGGGTCCGTCCACGCAGTTACGACACGCCTAGGCGCCGCTTTTAACTCCCCCGCACCCGCCCAAGACTCACCACGCCTGCTGTGATTTCCGCCTCCTTCGCCAGGCGAAAGCACCGCCAGAAGAAAGCAGCCGAGTTCCCCGTAGCTTCGCCGCCGCCATAGCCCGTAAACTCGCAAGACCGAGCCGCTTTTCATTACCACCGCAGCAGCACCACCAGCTCCCCTCAAAGATCCCATCAAGGCCCAACAAAGGTTTCATTGCTCAAGCTTCCAGAAGCCCCAAAGGTTGCAGTAACGCCGCGCCGAGCTTCTCCGCCACCTCCGCCGCTGCGGGCTGTGCCCAACCCGACCACCGCAGTAACGATAGCGCGAAAGCAATAGCTTCCTTGTAGTCCATCGATGCTTGTCCACGCTGCTAATTTGAGTCACCATGGCTTCTATCGGCGCATCGCCGACGCCCCGCCGCCGAAGCCGCCATGGCCGCCGCCGCCGCCGCTACTAGTGTCGACGATAGGGCCGGCCAAGCAGACCAATCGACGCGTTAGGTCACGGGATCACTCTGATGATGATGTCACCACGCATGATTTCGCCGACGACGAAGCTATGGTCTGGCTGAAGCTTGCTCAGTCGCTGCCGGGCCTGCTTTTGGTCTCGCTGACCGGTAAATAACTCGACGCTGTGGGTCCTCGGCCACAATGACTCTAGGTTTTAAAGATAGTTCAAAAATTCCAGATTCAAGTGTGTTTTGTTATTTTGTATCTTCAGTTTGATAGCTCCTAAAATTGTGAAATAAATTTGTGAGGGTTCCTTAGGAAGTGTAGTATTTAGGAAAAATATATTCTTGGCTTGTACAGTAGAAATTTTTGGAGATTTAAATAGGGATTTGAAATGTGCTTTTGAATGCATTCAAATTTGTTTATTTTATATGTAGAGTTCCTGTACTCCAAAAATTATGAAATTTTTGTGGTAAGCTAGTCTTAGCATATATGAACTCTGGTAAAAATTTGAGGACCAGTGTGTGTAGATTTATAGTTATAGATTTTCTTTTATGAATAGTTAATCCTTGCATGAATTTTTATAAATTAATTATGAGTCCAAAATTCATGAAATTTGTTGGAGGTAATCCTAGCACAATATGGATGTTAAGAAAATAGGAAATCTGTTGTTTGACACTTTTCAATAGGATTTTCCAATTTATGCTATTTCAAGCCTTGCTTCCTTGTCATTTTTGTATAGAATGTTCTACTTAGTAAAATGACATGAAATTTTTATAGTAGTCCTTTGATAGCATTAGTAAGGCACTGTAAATTTTTAGAATTTATTAAGTATATCTGATATATGTTTATTATTTAACCTAGATATCTAAATAAAATAATAAAGGCAATTAAATAAATAGTTTGGGCTTCACCATTATAATACATTAAATGTAATTAGTATGCTTAAACTGTTGGTAGATTTTATGTTGTCAAATTTTGAATGATTACATGAAGTAGAAGTATTATTACTTTATATTGCATATTAAATAGTTTCCGGCTGATTCTAGAGTTTGATGAGTTGCATGTTGAAACTGATGTGACTGTAAAATGTTTAATAACAAAGTTGTAGAGAATTTGATAAGCTTTCCAGAAAGTCCAGGATCATCGGATTTGGATTTGTAGAACTCCAGCTTATGAGTGAAACAAGTAGCTGCTATTTTATGGTATAATCGATGCATTATGGAAGTAGATAATTAAATAACCGAGAAGAGATATGCACCTACCAATAAACATGATGCACTTGTTAACATATATGCATTTGTAATACTTATGCCATACTCATGCATCTAGGATCGGAGGAAGAGATCACGTTGTCGGAATTCAAGAAGCCGAGGAAGGGAACCAAAGCAGGAGGATCCGCAAGTCGCAGCCCCCAAGGCGTGGAGCGTAACCCCAAAGAGCTTCCTGAGTGTCCCCACCACCACCCATTTCCTTTCTCATGAGGCAAGCCCCGAGCATTATAAGTCTCCCAAGAATTTACAAATATTTACTTACTACGATTTATGATCGATGCATTAGGTTATAAGAGTTGAATGAAACCACTTGATGCATGTACATTCCTTGTCCAAATATTACACCTTTAACCCAGATAGGTCTGTGGATCGAATATATATGCTTAGCCATGCTTAGACCGGTAGAAGTCGGGTGATGTCCTCGTCACCGCGTAGATATAGGTGGATACCGAGCATGGTTGGCTATATTTGCTATCGTGGAATGTAACCATGAGGTAAAAGTAAATCGAGACCGGACGGAAGTCGATAGAGAAGCAACAAGACATGGAGGTCTTGGGTGTGGATTTATCCTCGTCTGCGGTTTTATTAAGGACCGCACTGCTGTTGGCGCTTCCGACAAGATTGAACGATGCCTCTCACTTAGCTGGCCGGATAACTCGCTCCACCGCTGGCCGAGTAATTCAACTCGTGCCCGAATCGTTTCACAGCGCCCTTCCGTGGAACGACGACCGAGCCCAAGGGCGTGCTTGGCCTAAGTATCCCGGCATCCGGTGTTCCAGACAGCGCGCAAAGACGGACCCGCGAAAAATGTGTAATCGGAGTTGTACCAAAGGTGACCTAAGGCTATCGTGGCTGGTAGACCGGGTTTGTGTTAGGAATAAATTTCACCTGGTTGAAATCGATTCAATCGCTGCCTCCTGGATAGTGAGAAACTTGGCTAGTCCCAACATCAGAGTAACCGTGGTTATGAAATATGATGGTTCAGATGAATATGGAATTACAATACCGCTATGGTTACTATTGTATGCTTCTAAATGATATACCACATGTTTGGCACATGTGATAGTTGCTAACCTAGAAATGGATAGTTATAAATAATCTGGTAAAGAACTTGTAATCGCATTCATGATTCAATTGCTTTTACGCAAAAATGTTGTCAAGTTACGTCCACTTATACAGCCTTGCATAATCCTTGGAGTCATTTTATTTCTGGTTCATGACGGGTAAGTCTAGCTGAGTACATTCTCGTACTCAGGGTTTATTTTCCCATTGTTGCAGATGGCACTGTGTATCATGGTTATTGCAAGAGTTGCTTCTATCCCACTATGGATGAGGAGTAAGCCTTGGGCATGCTTCTTTAGTAATTCCTATCCTTGCTTTTGTGGACCGTGATCTAGCTTGGCACTGTATCAAACTATGTTGGAAACTTTATCTTCGAACTTATTTGCTTCCGCTTTAGTTATCAAACTCGGTTTGTAATAACTTTTATTCATACTCTGATGATGAAAAGTATCTGTGAACTTTATGTAATATGTGGCATGTATGTTGAATCTTGTACGATATTGGTTGTTGTAAATCATTTATCGAGACCCGTCGTGGTACTCGACGGACTACCGGGTTTATATGGGTTCAAGTATGACAGTGCGACCGCTTGCGGATTGCCATTGTACTTGTATTCCTATAAATTGGTCGGTTCTACGACAACTGTTTGCGTCAAACGTACCATAGGCTCGGAAATCGTTTTGGACGCACATGATGGAACTCCTAGGTGACGTGGGTCATGTGGAATCTCGCTTGTTTCCGTTTGGAGACAGTGTTAATGTTGGTGCAAGATAGTTGCACGCTGCCAGCCAAACGCACGAGAGGCTCGTAAATCGCTTTTGGACGACTCGATGGTACCACTAGGTGACGAGGCTCAAGTGGAAGCTCGCTTCGTCCTTTCGGACATAGTGCTAATCTTGACGCAATATAGGTTCACGGTTTGCGCCGAGCGCACCATAGGCTCGTAAATCGCTTTTGGACGCACCCGATGGAACTCCTAGGTGACGTGGGTCATGTGGAATCTCACTTCGCTATCAATGGAGATAGTGTTAGTGTCGGTGCAAGATAGGTGCTCGGTTTGGCGCCAAACGCATTCATTGACTCAGATATCATTTTGGACGCACCCGACGGTACCACTAGGTGACGAGGCTCGAGTGGAAGCTCGTTTCGGTCCGTTTGGAGATACTATTAATCTTGGTGCAACATAAGTGCACTGTTTGCGTCAAACATACCATATGCTCGGAAATGATTTTGGATGGACCTGATGGAACTCCTAGGTGACGGGTAGTTTGGAATCTCTTCTTTCCGCTTCAAGACAAAGCGTTAGTGTCGGTGCAAGATAGGTGCATGGTTTGCGCTTAGACGCACTCATACGCTTAGAAATCATTTTGATGCACCCGATGGTACCATTAGGTGATGAGGCTCAAGTGGAAGCTCGCTTCGATCCGCTTTGGAGATAGTGCTAATCTTGACGCAAGATAGGAGCATGGTTTGGCGCCGAACGCACTCATAGGCTCGGAAATCATTTTGGACGCACCGATGGAACCCTAGGTGACGGGTCATGTGGAATCTCGCTTCTTTCCATTTGGAGACAAGTGTTAGTGTTGGTGCAAGATAGTTGCACGTTGCCAGCCAAACTTACCAAAGGCTCGTAAATCATTTTGGACGCACTCGATGGTACCGTGGAGGTGACGAGACTCAAGTGGAAGCTCGCTTTCGTCCTTTTTCGACATAGTGGTAATCTTGACGCAAGATAGGTGCACTGTTTGCGTCGAGCATACCATAGGCTCGGAAATTGTTTTGGACGCACCCAATGGAACTCCAAGGTGACGTGGGTCATGTGGAATCTCACTTCTTTATCTTTGGAGATAGTGTTAGTGTCGGTGCAAGATAGCTGCACGGTTTGCGCCAAACGTGCCATCGGCTAAGAAATCGTTTTGGACGCACCCGATGGTACCACTAGGTGACCAGGCTCAAGTGGAAGCTCATTTCAGTCCGTTTGAAGATAGTGCTAATCTTGACGCAAGATAAGTGCATGATTTGAATCGAACGTACCATAGGCTCATAAATCATTTTGGACGCACCCGATGGAACTCCTAGGTGACGTGGGTCATGTCGAATCTTACTTCTTTCTGTTTGGAGACTGTGTTAGTGTCAGTGCAAGATAGGTGCATGGTTTGCGCTAGACGTACCATAAGCTCATAAATCGTTTTGGATGCACTCAATGGTAACACTAGGTTACAGGGCCCAAGTGGAAGCTCATTTCAGTCCGTTTGGAGATAGTGCTAACCTTGACACAAGATAGGAGCACGGTTTGCGCCAAACGCACCATAGGCACATAAATCGCTTTTGGACGCACCCGGTGGAACACCTAGGTGACGTGGGTCATGCTGGAATCTCGCTTCTTTCCGCTTGGAGATAGTGTTAGTGTTGGTGCAAGATAGGTGCATGGTTGGCGCTTAGACGCATCATAGCCTCGTAAATCATTTTAGACGCATTCGATGGTACCACTAGGTGACGAGGCTCAAGTGGAAGCTCGTTTTGGTCCTTTCGAACATGGTGCTCATCTTGACACAAGATAGGAGGACAGTTTGCGTCGAATGTAGCATAGGCTCGGAAATTATTTTGGACGCACATGATGGAACTCCTAGGTGACGTGGGTCATGTGGAATCTCGCTTCTTTCCGTTTGGAGACAGTGTTATTGTTGGTGCAAGATAGTTGCACGCTACAGCCAAACGTATGAGAGGCTCAGAAATCATTTTGGACGCACTCGATGGTACCACTAGGTGACGAGGCTCAAGTGGAAGCTCGCTTCGTCCTTTCTTGGACATAGTGCTAATCTTGATGCAAGATAGGTGCACGGTTTGGCGCCGAACGCACCATAGGCTCGAAATCGCTTTTGGACGCACCCGATGGAACTCCTAGGTGATGTGGGTCATGAGGAATCTCGCTTCTTTCCGATTGGAGACACTGTTAGTGTTGGTGCAAGATAGGTGCACGGTTTGTGTCAAACGCACCAGAGGCTCGTAAATCATTTTGGACGCACTCGATGGTACCACTAGGTGACGAGGCTCAAGTGGAAGCTCGCTTTCGTCCTTTTTCGGACATAGTGCTAATCTTGACGCAAGATAGGAGGACGCTTTTGCGCCGAATGTAGCATAGGCTCGGAAATTATTTTGGACGCACATGATGGAACTCCTAGGTGACGTGGGTCATGTGGAATCTCGCTTCTTTCCGTTTGGAGACAGTGTTAATGTTGGTGCAAGATAGTTGCACGCGTTGTGCCAAACGTATGAGAGGCTCAGAAATCGTTTTGGACGCACTCGATGGTACCACTAGGTGACGAGGCTCAAGTGGAAGCTCGTTTCGGTCCTTTCGGACATAGTGCTAATCTTGACGCAATATAGGTTCACGGTTTGCGCCGAGCGCACTATAGGCTCGTAAATCGCTTTTGGACGCACCCGATGGAACTCCTAGGTGACGGGTCATGTGGAATCTCACTTCGTTATCAATGGAGATAGTGTTAGTGTCGGTGCAAGATAGGTGCTCGGTTTTGCGCCAAACGCATTCATTGACTCAGATATCATTTTGGACGCACCCGACGGTACCACTAGGTGACGAGGCTCGAGTGGAAGCTCGCTTTCGTCCGCTTGGAGATAGTATTAATCTTGATGCAACATAAGTGCACTGCTTTGCGCCAAACATACCATATGCTCGTAAATGATTTTGATGGACCCGATGGAACTCCTAGGTGACGTGGGTCATTTGGAATCTCTCTTCTTCCGCTTGGAGACAAGCGTTAGTGTCGGTGCAAGATAGGTGCATGGTTTGCGCTTAGACGCACCATAGGCTTAGAAATCATTTTGATGCACCCGATGGTACCATTAGGTGATGAGGCTCAAGTGGAAGCTCGCTTCGATCCGCTTTGGAGATAGTGCTAATCTTGACGCAAGATAGGAGCACGGTTGGCGCCGAACGTACCATAGGCTCGAAATCATTTTGGACGCACCCGATGGAACTCCTAGGTGACGTGGGTCATGTGGAATCTCGCTTCTTTCCATTTGGAGACAAAGTGTTAGTGTTGGTGCAAGATAGTTGCACGTTTGTGCCAAACGCACTCAAAGGCTCGTAGAATCATTTTGGACGCACTCGATGGTACCACTAGGTGACGAGGCTCAAGTGGAAGCTCGCTTTCGGTCCTTTCGGACATAGTGCTAATCTTGACGCAAGATAGGTGCACGGCTTGCGCCGAGCATACCATAGGCTCGGAAATCGCTTTTGGACGCACCCAATGGAAGTCCTAGGTGACGGGTCATGTGGAATCTCACTTTATCTTTGGAGATAGTGTTAGTGTCGGTGCAAGATAGGTGCACGGTTTATGCGCCAAACGTGCCATCAGGCTCGTAAATTGTTTTGGACGCACCCGATGGTACCACTAGGTGACAAGGCTCAAGTGGAAGCTCATTTCGTCTGCTTTGAAGATAGTGCTAATCTTGACGCAAGATAAGAGCACGATTTGAATCGAACGCACCTATAGGCTCATAAATCATTTTGGACGCACCGATGGAACTCCTAGGTGACGTGGGTCATGTGGAATCTTACTTCTTTCCCATTTGGAGACCGTGTTAGTGTCGGTGCAAGATAGGTGCATGGTTTGGCGCTTAGACGTACCATAGGCTCATAAAACATTTTGATGCACTCAATGGTAACACTAGGTTGACAGGGCTCAAGTGGAATCTCATTTCAGTCCGCTTGGAGATAGTGCTAATCTTGACACAAGATAGGAGCACGGTTTGCGCCGAAACATACCATAGGCACATAAATCATTTTGGACGCACCCGTGGAACACCTAGGTGACGTGGGTCAGCTGGAATCTCGCTTTTTCCGCTTGGAGATAGTGTTAGTGTCGGTGCAAGATAGGTGCATGGTTGCGCTTAGACGCATTCATAGCCTCGTAAGTCATTTTGGACGCACCGATGGTACCACTAGGTGACGAGGCTCAAGTGGAAGCTCGCTTTTCGGTCATTTTCGACATGGTGCTAATCTTGACGCAAGATAGGAGCACGGTTTGGCGCCGAACGTACCATAGGCTCGGAAATCATTTTGGACGCACCCGATGGAACTCCTAGGTGACGTGGGTCATGTGGAATCTCGCTTCTTTCCGCTTGGAGACAAAGTGTTAGTGTTGGTTTAAGATAGGTGCACGGTTTGTGCCAAACGCACGAGAGGCTCAGAAATCATTTTGGACGCACTCGATGGTACCACTAGGTGACGAGGCTCAAGTGGAAGCTCGCTTCGTCCTTTTTCGACATAGTGCTAATCTTGACGCAAGATAGGTGCACGGTTGGCGCCGAGCGCACCATAGCTCGGAAATCGCTTTTGGACGCACCCGATGGAACCCTAGGTGACGGGTCATGTGGAATCTCACTCGTTATCATTGGAGATAGTGTTAGTGTCGGTGCAAGATAGGTGCATGGTTTGCGCCAAACGCATCATTGACTCAGATATCATTTTGGACGCACCGACGGTACCACTAGGTGACGAGGCTCGAGTGGAAGCTCGCTTCGGGTCCGCTTTGGAGATAGTGCTAATCTTGATGCAACATAAGTGCACTATTTTGCGCCGAACATACCATATGCTCGGAAATGATTTTGGATGCACCTGATTGAACTCCTAGGTGACGGGTCGCTTGGAATCTCTTCTTTCCGCTTAGAGACAAAGCGTTAGTGTCGGTGCAAGATAGGTGCATGGTTTGCGCTTAGACGCATTCATAGGCTCGTAAATCATTTTGATGCACCGATGGTACCACTAGGTGACGAGGCCCAAGTGGAAGCTCGCTTTGGTCCGCTTTGGACATAGTGCTAATCTTGACGCAAGATAGAGCATGGTTTGCGCCGAACGCACCATAGGATCAAAATTGTTTTGGACACACCGGTGGAACTCCAAGGTGACGACGGGTCATGAGGAATCTCGCTTCTTTCCGCTTGGAGACAAAGTGTTAGTGTTGGTGCAAGATAGGTGCACGCCAGTCAAACGTACGAGAGGCTCAGAAATCATTTTGGACGCACTCGATGGTACCACTAGGTGACGAGGCTCAAGTGGAAGCTCGCTTTGGTCCGCTTGGACATAGTGCTAATCTTGACGCAAGATAGGTGCACGGTTTGCGCCGAGCGCACTATATAGGCTCGAAATCATTTTGGACGCACCCGATGGAACTCCTAGGTGACGGGTCATGTGGAATCTCACTCGCTATCATTGGAGATAGTGTTAGTGTCGGTGCAAGATAGGTGCTCGGGTTTGCGCCAAACGATCATTGACTCAGATATCATTTTGGACGCACCGATGGCATACCACTAGGTGACGAGGCTCGAGTGGAAGCTCATTTCGTCCGCTTTGGAGATAGTGCTAATCTTGATAAAACATAAGTGCACTCGCTTGCGCCGAACATACCATATGCTCGGAAATGATTTTGATGGACCTGATTGAACTCCTAGGTGACGGGTCGCTTTGAATCTCTCTTATTTCCGCTTCGAGACAAAGCGTTAGTGTCGGTGCAAGATAGGTGCATGGTTTGCGCAGACGCACTATATAGACTCGTAAATCATTTTGATGCACCCGATGGTACCACTAGGTGATGAGGCCCAAGTGGAAGCTCGTTTTGGTCCATTTGGACATAGTGCTAATCTTGATGCAAGATAGGAGCACGGTTTGCGCCGAACGCACAAGAGGCTCAGAATCATTTTGGACACACCCCGTGGAACTCCTAGGTGACGTGGGTCATTTGGAATCTCGCTTTTTTCGCTTTGGAGACATTGTTAGTGTCGGTGCAAGATAGGTGCATGGTTTGCGCTTAGACGCACCATAGGCTTAGAAATCATTTTGATGCACCCGATGGTACCACTAGGTGACGAGGCTCAAGTGGAAGCTCGCTTTCGATCCGCTTTGGAGATAGTGCTAATCTTGACGCAAGATAGGAGCACGGTTTGGCGCCGAACGCATAATAGGCTCGGAAATCGCATTTTGGACGCACCGATGGAACTCCTAGGTGATGTGGGTCATGTGGAATCTCACCCTTTATCATTGGAGATAGTGTTAGTGTCGGTGCAAGGTAGGTGCTCTGGTTTTGCGCCAAACGCATTCATTGACTCAGATATCATTTTGGACGCACTCGACGGTACCACTAGGTAGGTGACGAGGCTCGAGTGGAACCTCATTTCGGTCCGCTTTGGAGATAGTGCTAATCTTGATGCAACATAAGTGCATCGTTGGCGCCGAACATTCCATATGCTCGGAAATGATTTTGGATGGACCTGATTGAACTCCTAGGTGACGGGGGTCGCTTGGAATCTCTCTTCTTTCCGCTTCGAGACAAAGTGTTAGTGTCGGTGCAAGATAGGTGCATGGTTTGCGCTAGACGTACCATAGGCTTAGAAATCATTTTGATGCACCCGATGGTACCACTAGGTGACGAGGCTCAAGTGGAAGCTCGCTTTGGTCCGCTTGGAGATAGTGCTAATCTTGACGCAAAGATAGAGCACGGCTTGCGCCGAACGCACCATAGGCTCGAAATTGTTTTGGACGCACCGATGGAACTCCTAGGTGACGGGTCATGTGGAATCTCGCTTTTTCCATTTGGAGACAGTGTTAGTGTTGGTGCAAGATAGGTGCACGTTTGCGCCAAACGTACCATAGGCTCAGAAATCATTTTGGACGCACTCGATGGTACCACTAGGTGACGAGGCTCAAGTGGAAGCTCGCTTCGTCCTTTTGGACATAGTGCTAATCTTGACGCAAGATAGGTGCACGGTTTGCGCCGAACATACCATAGGCTCTAAATCGTTTTGGACGCACCCGATGGAACTCCTAGGTGACGTGGGTCATGTGGAATCTCGCTTTTTTATCTTTGGAGATAGTGTTAGTGTCGGTGCAAGATAGGTGCACGGTTTGCGCCAAACGTACCATAGGCTCAGAAATCATTTTGGACGCACCGATGGTACCACTAGGTGACGAGGCTCAAGTGGAAGCTCATTTCGTCCGCTTTGAAGATAGTGCTAATCTTGACGCAAGATAAGTGCACGATTTGAATCGAACGTACCATAGGCTCATAAATCGTTTTGGACGCACCCGATGGAACTCCTAGGTGACGTGGGTCATGTGGAATCTCTCACTTTTCCGCTTGGAGAGACAGTGTTAGTGTTGGTGCAAGATAGGTGCATGGTTTGCGCTTAGACGCACCATAGGCTCATAAATCATTTTTGATGCACTCAATGGTACCACTAGGTGACGAGGCCCAAGTGGAAGCTCATTTTGGTCCGCTTTGGACATAGTGCTAATCTTGACGCAAGATAGGAGCACGGTTTGCGCCGAACATACCATAGGCTCATAAATCGCTTTTGGACGCACCGATGGAACACCTAGGTGACGTGGGTCGCTTGGAATCTCGCTTCTTTCCGCTTGGAGATAGTGTTAGTGTCGGTGCAAGATAGGTGCATGGGTTGGCGCAGACGTACCATAGGCTCTCGTAAATCATTTTAGACGCACCCGATGGTACCACTAGGTGACGAGGCTCAAGTGGAAGCTCGCTTTCGTCCTTTTGGACATAGTGCTAATCTTGACGCAAGATAGGAGCACGGTTTGCGCCGAATGTACCATAGGCTCGGAAATCATTTTGGACGCACATGATGGAACTCCTAGGTGACGTGGGTCATGTGGAATCTCGCTTCTTTCCGCTTGGAGAGACAGTGTTAGTGTTGGTGCAAGATAGGTGCACGGTTTGCGCCAAACGTACCAGAGGCTCAGAAATCATTTTGGACGCACTCGATGGTACCACTAGGTGACGAGGCTCAAGTGGAAGCTCGCTTTTGGTCCTTTGGACATAGTGCTAATCTTGACGCAAGATAGGAGCACGGTTTGCGCCGAACGTACCATAGGCTCGAAATCATTTTGGACGCACCCGATGGAACCCTAGGTGACGGGTCATGTGGAATCTCACTTCTTTATCATTGGAGATAGTGTTAGTGTCGGTGCAAGATAGGTGCATGGTTTGCGCCAAACGCATTCATTGACTCAGAAATCATTTTGGACGCACCCGATGGTACCACTAGGTGACGAGGCTCGAGTGGAAGCTCGCTTTCGTCCGCTTTGGAGATAGTGCTAATCTTGACGCAAGATAAGTGCACGGCTTTGCGCCGAACATACCATATGCTCGGAAATGATTTTGGATGGACCCGATTGAACCCTAGGTGACGTGGGTCATTGGAATCTCTCTTCTTTCCGCTTTGGAGACAGTGTTAGTGTCGGTGCAAGATAGGTGCATGGTTTATGCTTAGACGCACTATAGGCTTAGAAATCATTTTGATGCACCCGATGGTACCACTAGGTGACGAGGCTCAAGTGGAAGCTCGTTTCGATCCGCTTGGAGATAGTGCTAATCTTGACGCAAGATAGGGAGCACGGTTTGCGCCGAACGCACCATAGGCTTTGAAATCATTTTGGACGCACCCGATGGAACCCCTAGGTGACGTGGGTCATGTGGAATCTCGCTTCTTTTCCATTTGGAGACAGTGTTAGTGTTGGTGCAAGATAGGTGCATGGTTACAGCCAAACGTATCATAGGCTCAGAAATCATTTTGGACGCACTCGATGGTACCACTAGGTGACGAGGCTCAAGTGGAAGCTCGCTTCGGGTCCTTTTGGACATAGTGCTAATCTTGACGCAAGATAGGTGCACGGTTTTGCGCCGAACATACCATAGGCTCGGAAATCATTTTGGACGCACCCGATGGAACTCCTAGGTGACGTGGGTCATGTGGAATCTCACTTCTTTATCTTTGGAGATAGTGTTAGTGTCGGTGCAAGATAGGTGCACGGTTTGCGCCAAACGCATTCATAGGCTCGTAAATCATTTTGGACGCACCGATGGTACCACTAGGTGACGAGGCTCAAGTGGAAGCTCATTTCGTGGTCCGCTTTGAGATAGTGCTAATCTTGACGCAAGATAAGAGCACGATTTGAATCGAACATACCATAGGCTCATAAATCATTTTGGACGACCTGATGGAACTCCTAGGTGACGTGGGTCATGTGGAATCTCACTTCTTTCCCATTTGGAGATAGTGTTAGTGTCGGTGCAAGATAGGTGCATGGTTTGTGCTAGACGCACCATAGGCTCATAGAAATCATTTTGATGCACCCGATGGTACCACTAGGTGACGAGGCCCAAGTGGAAGCTCATTTGGTCCGCTTGGAGATAGTGCTAATCTTGACGCAAGATAGGAGCACGGTTTATGCCGAACATACCATAGGCTCATAAATCGATTTTGGACGCACCTGATGGAACACCTAGGTGACGTGGGTCGCTGGAATCTCGCTTCTTTCCGCTTTGGAGACAGTGTTAGTGTCGGTGCAAGATAGGTGCATGGTTTGCGCTTAGACGCACCATAGGCTCGAAATCATTTTGATGCACCGATGGTACCACTAGGTGACGAGGCTCAAGTGGAAGCTCGCTTTCGGTCCTTTTTTGACATAGTGCTAATCTTGACGCAAGATAGGAGCACGGTTTGCGCCGAACGCACCATAGGCTCGGAAATCATTTTGGACGCACCGATGGAACTCCTAGGTGACGGGTCATGTGGAATCTCGCTTCTTTCCGCTTGGAGACAAAGTGTTAGTGTTGGTGCAAGATAGGTGCACGTTTGTGCCAAACGCATTTAGAGGCTCAGAAATCATTTTGGACGCACTCGATGGTACCACTAGGTGACGAGGCTCAAGTGGAAGCTCGCTTTTGGTCCTTTTTGGACATAGTGCTAATCTTGACGCAAGATAGGTGCACGGTTTGCGCCGAACGCACCATAGGCTCGAAATCATTTTGGACGCACCCGATGGAACTCCTAGGTGACGGGTCATGTGGAATCTCTTCGCTATCATTGGAGATAGTGTTAGTGTCGGTGCAAGATAGGTGCTGGTTTGCGCCAAACGCATCATTGACTCAGATATCATTTTGGACGCACCGACGGTACCACTAGGTGACGAGGCTCGAGTGGAAGCTCGCTTCGGTCCGCTTGGAGATAGTGCTAATCTTGATGCAACATAAGTGCACCGCTTTGCGCCGAACATACCATATGCTCGGAAATGATTTTGGATGGACCTGATGGAACTCCTAGGTGACGTGGGTCATTTGGAATCTCTCTTCTTCCGCTTTGGAGACAAAGCGTTAGTGTCGGTGCAAGATAGGTGCATGGTTTGCGCTTAGACGCACTATAGGCTTAGAAATCATTTTGATGCACCCGATGGTACCACTAGGTGACGAGGCTCAAGTGGAAGCTCGCTTTTCGTCCGCTTTGGAGATAGTGCTAATCTTGACGCAAGATAGGAGCACGGTTTGCGCCGAACGCACCATAGGCTCGGAAATTGATTTTGGACGCACCGATGGAACTCCTAGGTGACGTGGGTCATGTGGAATCTCGCTTCTTTCCATTTGGAGACAAAGTGTTAGTGTTGGTGCAAGATAGGTGCATGGTTTGTGCCAAACGCACTCAGAGGCTCATAAATCATTTTGGACGCACTCGATGGTACCACTAGGTGACGAGGCTCAAGTGGAAGCTCGTTTTCGTCCCTTTGGACATAGTGCTAATCTTGACGCAAGATAGGTGCACGGTTTGCGTCGAGCGTACCATAGGCTCGGAAATCGTTTTGGACGCACCCGATGGAACTCCTAGGTGACGTGGGTCATGTGGAATCTCACTTCTTTATCTTTGGAGATAGTGTTAGTGTCGGTGCAAGATAGGTGCACGGTTTATGCCAAACGCACAGAGGCTCAGAAATCGCTTTTGGACGCACTCGATGGTACCACTAGGTGACGAGGCTCAAGTGGAAGCTCATTTCGTCCCTTTTGAGATAGTGCTAATCTTGACGCAAGATAAGTGCACGATTTGCGCCGAACGTACCATAGGCTCATAAATCATTTTGGACGCACCCGATGGAACCCTAGGTGACGGGGTCATGTGGAATCTTACTTTTTTCCATTTGGAGACAGTGTTAGTGTTGGTGCAAGATAGGTGCATGGTTTGCGCTTAGACGCACCATAGGCTTAGAAATCATTTTGATGCACTCGATGGTACCACTAGGTGACGAGGGCTCAAGTGGAAGCTCATTTCGTCCGCTTGGAGATAGTGCTAATCTTGACGCAAGATAGGAGCACGGTTTGCGTCGAACGTACCATAGGCTCGGAAATTGTTTTGGACGCACCCGATGGAACTCCTAGGTGACGTGGGTCATGTGGAATCTCGCTTCTTTCCATTTGGAGACAGTGTTAGTGTTGGTGCAAGATAGGTGCACGCTTTGTGCCAAACGTACCATAGGCTCAGAAATCATTTTGGACGCACTCGATGGTACCACTAGGTGACGAGGCTCAAGTGGAAGCTCGTTTCGGTCCTTTTGGACATAGTGCTAATCTTGACGCAAGATAGGTGCACGGTTTGGCGCCGAACGCACCATAGGCTCGGAAATCATTTTGGACGCACCCGATGGAACTCCTAGGTGACGTGGGTCATGTGGAATCTCACTTCTTTATCTTTGGAGATAGTGTTAGTGTCGGTGCAAGATAGGTGCACGGTTTGCGCCAAACGTACCAGAGGCTCAGAAATCATTTTGGACGCACCCGATGGTACCACTAGGTGACGAGGCTCAAGTGGAAGCTCGTTTTGGTCCATTTGGAGATAGTGCTAATCTTGACGCAAGATAAGTGCACGGTTTGCGCCGAACATACCATAGGCTCGGAAATCATTTTGGACGCACCGATGGAACCCTAGGTGACGGGTCATGTGGAATCTCACTTCTTTATCATTGGAGATAGTGTTAGTGTCGGTGCAAGAAGATAGGTGCATGGTTTGCGCTTAAACGTACCATTGACTCAGTAAATCATTTTGGACGCACCCGATGGTACCACTAGGTGACGAGGCTCGAGTGGAAGCTCGTTTTCGTCCATTTGGAGATAGTGCTAATCTTGATGCAAGATAAGTGCACGGTTTGCGCCGAACGTACCATAGGCTCAAAAATGATTTTGGACGCACCGGATGGAACTCCTAGGTGACGTGGGTCATGAGGGAAATCTCTTCTTAGATGCTTTTAGAGACATTTGTTAGTGTCGGTGCAAGATAGGTGCATGGTTTGCGCTTAGACGCACCATAGGCTTAGAAATCATTTTGATGCACCCGATGGTACCACTAGGTGACGAGGCTCAAGTGGAAGCTCGCTTCGATCCGCTTTGGAGATAGTGCTAATCTTGACGCAAGATAGGAGCACGGCTTTGCGCCGAACGCACCATAGGCTCGGAAATCATTTTGGACACACCGATGGAACTCCTAGGTGACGTGGGTCATGTGGAATCTCGCTTCTTTCCGCTTTGGAGACAGTGTTAGTGTTTGTGCAAGATAGGTGCACGTTTGCAGCCAAACGTACCATAGGCTCAGAAATCATTTTGGACGCACCGATGGTACCACTAGGTGACGAGGCTCAAGTGGAAGCTCGCTTTCGTCCTTTTGGACATAGTGCTAATCTTGACGCAAGATAGGAGCACGGTTTATGCGCCGAAGTACCATAGGCTCGGAAATTGTTTTGGACGCACCCGATGGAACTCCTAGGTGACGTGGGTCATGTGGAATCTCGCTTTCCGCGATTGGAGATAGTGTTAGTGTTGGTGCAAGATAGGTGCACGGTTTGCCAAACGTACCATAGGCTCAGAAATCATTTTGACGCACCCGATGGTACCACTAGGTGACGAGGCTCAAGTGGAAGCTCGTTTCGGTCCTTTTGGAGATAGTGCTAATCTTGACGCAAGATAGGTGCACGGTTTGCGCCGAAACGTACGCACGCGGTTTGCGCCTAAACGCACTCACTAGGCTCGGAAATCATTTTTGGACACCGATGGAACTGGACCCTAGGTGACGTGGGTCATGTGGAATCTTACTTCTTTCCGCTTGGAGACCGTGTTAGTGTAGGTGCAAGATAGGTGCATGGTTTGCGCTTAGACGCACTCATAGGCTCATAAAATTTTTGATGCACTCAATGGTAACACTAGGTTGACGAGGCCCAAGTGGAAGCTCTCATTTCAGTCCGCTTTGGAGATAGTGCTAATCTTGACACAAGATAGGAGCACGGTTTTTGCATCGATCATACCATAGGCACATAAATCGCTTTTGGACGCACCCGTGGAACACCTAGGTGACGTGGGTTAGCTGGAATCTCGCTTCTTTCCGCTTGGAGATAGTGTTAGTGTCGGTGCAAGATAGGTGCATGGTTGTGCTAGACGTACATAGCCTCGAAATCATTTTAGACGCACTGATGGTACCACTAGGTGACGAGGCTCAAGTGGAAGCTCGCTTCGTCCTTTTTCGACATGGTGCTAATCTTGACGCAAGATAGGAGCACCGTTTGCGCCGAACGCACTATAGGCTCGGAAATCGCTTTTGGACATTACACGATGGAACCCTAGGTGACGTGGGTCATGTGGAATCTCGCTTCTTTCCGTTTGGAGACAGTGTTAATGTTGGTGCAAGATAGTTGCACGTGTTGTGCCAAACGTACGAGAGGCTCAGAAATCATTTTGGACGCACTCGATGGTACCACTAGGTGACGAGGCTCAAGTGGAAGCTCGTTTCGGTCCTTTCGGACATAGTGCTAATCTTGACGCAATATAGGTTCACGGTTTGCGTCGAGCGTACCATAGGCTCAGAAATCATTTTGGACGCACCCGATGGAACTCCTAGGTGACGTGGGTCATGTGGAATCTCACTTCGTTATCATTGGAGATAGTGTTAGTGTCGGTGCAAGATAGGTGCTCGGTTTGCGCCAAACGTACCATTGACTCAGATATCATTTTGGACGCACCCGACGGTACCACTAGGTGACGAGGCTCGAGTGGAAGCTCGTTTTGGTCCGTTTCGAGATAGTGTTAATCTTGGTGCAACATAAGTGCACTGTTTGCGTCAAACATACCATATGCTCGGAAATGATTTTGGATGGACCTGATGGAACTCCTAGGTGACGTGGGTCGTTTGGAATCTCTCTTCTTTCCGTTTCGAGACAGGCGTTAGTGTCGGTGCAAGATAGGTGCATGGTTTGCGCTAGACGTACCATAGGCTTAGAAATCATTTTGGATGCACCCTATGGTACCACTAGGTGACGAGGCTCAAGTGGAAGCTCGTTTCGATCCGTTTGGAGATAGTGCTAATCTTGACGCAAGATAGGAGCACGGTTTGCGTCGAACGTACCATAGGCTCGGAAATCATTTTGGACGCACCCGATGGAACTCCTAGGTGACGTGGGTCATGTGGAATCTCGCTTCTTTCCATTTGGAGACAGTGTTAGTGTTGGTGCAAGATAGTTGCACGCGTTGTGCCAAACGTACCAAAGGCTCAGAAATCATTTTAGACGCACTCGATGGTACCAGGAGGTGACGAGACTCAAGTGGAAGCTCGTTTCGGTCCTTTCGGACATAGTGGTAATCTTGACGCAAGATAGGTGCACTGTTTGCGTCGAGCATACCATAGGCTCGGAAATCGTTTTGGACGCACCCAATGGAACTCCTAGGTGACGTGGGTCATGTGGAATCTCACTTCTTTATCTTTGGAGATAGTGTTACTGTCGCTGCAATATAGGTGCACGGTTTGCGCCAAACGTGCCATCGGCTCAGAAATTGTTTTGGACGCACCCGATGGTACCACTAGGTGACAAGGCTCAAGTGGAAGCTCATTTCGGTCCGTTTGAAGATAGTGCTAATCTTGACGCAAGATAAGAGCATGATTTGAATCGAACGTACCATAGGCTCATAAATCATTTTGGACGCCCCCGATGGAACTTCTAGGTGACGTGGGTCATGTGGAATCTTACTTCTTCCCATTTGGAGACTGTGTTAATGTCAGTGCAAGATAGGTGCATGGTTTGTGCTAGACGTACCATAGGCTCATAAAACGTTTTGGATGCACTCAATGGTAACACTAGGTTACAGGCCTCAAGTGGAATCTCATTTCCGTCCGTTTGGAGATAGTGCTAATCTTGACACAAGATAGGAGCACGGTTTGCGTCGAACATACCATAGGCACATAAATCGTTTTGGACGCACCCGGTGGAACACCTAGGTGACGTGGGTCAGCTGGAATCTCGCTTCTTTCCGTTTGGAGATAGTGTTAGTGTCGGTGCAAGATAGGTGCATGGTTTGCGCTTAGACGCACCATAGGCTCGAAATCATTTTAGACGCACCGATGGTACCACTAGGTGACGAGGCTCAAGTGGAAGCTCGTTTCGGTCATTTCGACATGGTGCTAATCTTGACGCAAGATAGAGCACGGTTTGCGCCGAACGTACCATAGGCTCGGAAATCATTTTGGACGCACACGATGGAACTCCTAGGTGACGGGTCATGTGGAATCTCGCTTCTTTCCGCTTGGAGACAAGTGTTAGTGTTGGTGCAAGATAGTTGCACGCGCTGTGCCAAAACGCACGAGAGGCTCAGAAATCATTTTGGACGACTCGATGGTACCACTAGGTGACGAGGCTCAAGTGGAAGCTCGCTTTCGTCCTTTCGGACATAGTGCTAATCTTGACGCAAGATAGGTTCACACGGTTTGCGCCGAGCGTACCATAGGCTCGGAAATCATTTTGGACGCACCCGATGGAACTCCTAGGTGACGTGGGTCATGTGGAATCTCTTCTTTATCATTGGAGATAGTGTTAGTGTCGGTGCAAGATAGGTGCTCTGGGTTTGCGCCAAACGCATTCATTGACTCAGATATCATTTTGGACGCACCCGACGGTACCACTAGGTGACGAGGCTCAAGTGGAAGCTCGCTTTCGGTCCGCTTTGGAGATAGTGTTAATCTTGGTGCAACATAAGTGCACTGTTTGCGTCAAACATACCATATGCTCGGAAATGATTTTGGATGGACATGATTGAACTCCTAGGTGACGTGGGTCATTTGGAATCTCTTCTTTCCGCTTTTGAGACAAAGTAGTTAGTGTCGGTGCAAGATAGGTGCATGGTTTGCGCTTAGACGCACATAGGCTTAGAAATCATTTTGATGCACCCGATGGTACCACTAGGTGACGAGGCTCAAGTGGAAGCTCGCTTTGGTCCGCTTGGAGATAGTGCTAATCTTGACGCAAGATAGGAGCACGGTTTGCGCCGAACGCACCTATAGGCTCGGAAATTGTTTTGGACGCACTCGATGGAACCCCTAGGTGACGTGGGTCATGTGGAATCTCGCTTCTTTCCATTTGGAGAAAGTGTTAGTGTTGGTGCAAGATAGGTGCACGCGTTTGTGCCAAACGCATTCATAGGCTCAGAAATCATTTTGGACGCACTCGATGGTACCACTAGGTGACGAGGCTCAAGTGGAAGCTTGTTTCGTCCTTTCGACATAGTGCTAATCTTGACGCAAGATAGGTGCACGGTTTGCGATCGAGCGCACCATAGGCTCTCGAAATCATTTTGGACGCACCGATGGAACTCCTAGGTGACGTGGGTCATGTGGAATCTCACTTCTTTATCTTTGGAGATAGTGTTAGTGTCGGTGCAAGATAGGTGCACGGGTTTGCGCCAAACGTGCCATCGCTCAGAAATCGCTTTTGGACGCACCCGATGGTACCACTAGGTGACGAGGCTCAAGTGGAAGCTCATTTCGTCCGCTTTGAAGATAGTGCTAATCTTGACGCAAGATAAGTGCACGATTTGAATCGAACGTACTATAGGCTCATAAATCGCTTTTGGACGCACCCGATGGAACTCCTAGGTGGTGACGGGGGTCATGTGGAATCTTACTTCTTTTCCGCTTGGAGACCGTGTTAGTGTCGGTGCAAGATAGGTGCATGGTTTGCGCTTAGACGCACCATAGGCTTAGAAATCATTTTGATGCACTCAATGGTAACACTAGGTGACGAGGGCCAAGTGGAATCTCATTTCAGTCCGCTTGGAGATAGTGCTAATCTTGACACAAGATAGGAGCACTGTTTGCGCCGAACGTACCATAGGCTCGGAAATTGTTTTGGACGCACACTCGATGGAACCCTAGGTGACGTGGGTCATGTGGAATCTCGCTTCTTTCCATTTGGAGACAGTGTTAGTGTTGGTGCAAGATAGGTGCATGGTTTACAGCCAAACGCACCATAGGCTCAGAAATCATTTTGGACGCACTCGATGGTACCACTAGGTGACGAGGCTCAAGTGGAAGCTCGCTTCGGTCCTTTTCGACATAGTGCTAATCTTGACGCAAGATAGGTGCACGTTTGCGCCGAGCATGCCATAGGCTCGAAATCGCTTTTGGACGCACCCAATGGAACTCCTAGGTGACGTGGGTCATGTGGAATCTCTTCTTTATCTTTGGAGATAGTGTTAGTGTTGGTGCAAGATAGGTGCACGGTTATGCCAAACGTGCCATAGGCTCAGAAATCGCTTTGGACGCACCCGATGGTACCACTAGGTGACAAGGCTCAAGTGGAAGCTCATTTCGGTCCGTTTGAAGATAGTGCTAATCTTGACGCAAGATAAGAGCACGATTTGAATCGAACGTACCATAGGCTCGTAAATCATTTTGGACGCACCCGATGGAACTCCTAGGTGACGTGGGTCATGTGGAATCTCACTTCGTTATCATTGGAGATAGTGTTAGTGTCGGTGCAAGATAGGTGCTCGGTTTGCGCCAAATGTACCATTGACTCAGATATCATTTTGGACGCACCCGACAGTACCACTAGGTGACGAGGCTCGAGTGGAAGCTCGTTTCGGTCCATTTGAAGATAGTGCTAACCTTGATGCAAGATAGGTGCTCGGTTTGCGTCGAGAGTACCATAGGCTCAAAAATTGTTTTGGACGCACCCGATGGAACTCCTAGGTGACGTGGGTCATGAGGAATCTCGCTTCTTTCCGTTTGGAGACAGTGTTAAACATAGACAGTGTTAAACACTGTTTGCGTCAAACATACCATATGATCGGAAATAAGTGCATGGTTTGCGCTAGACGTACCATAGGCTTAGAAATCATTTTGCATGCACCCTATGGTACCACTATGTGACGAGGCTCAAGTGGAAGCTCGTTTCGATCCGTTTGGAGATAGTGCTAATCTTGACGCAAGATAGGAGCACTGTTTGCGTCGAACGTACCATAGGCTCAGAAATTGTTTTGGACACACCCGATGGAACTCCTAGGTGACGTGGGTCATGTGGAATCTCGCTTCTTTCCGTTTGGAGACAGTGTTAGTGTTTGTGCAAGATAGTTGCACGCGTTGTGCCAAACGTACCAGAGGCTCAGAAATCATTTTGGACGCACTCGATGGTACCACTAGGTGACGAGGCTCAAGTGGAAGCTCGTTTCGGTCCTTTCGGACATAGTGCTAATCTTGATGCAAGATAGGTGCTCGGTTTGCGTCGAGAGTACCATAGGCTCAAAAATTGTTTTGGACGCACCCGATGGAACTCCTAGGTGACGTGGGTCATGAGGAATCTCGCTTCTTTCCGATTGGAGACAGTGTTAGTGTTAGTGCAAGATAGGTGCACGCGTTGTGCCAAATGTACCAGAGGCTCAGAAATCATTTTGGACGCACTCGATGGTACCACTAGGTGACGAGGCTCAAGTGGAAGCTCGTTTCGGTCCTTTCGGACATAGTGCTAATCTTGACGCAAGATAGGTGCACGGTTTGCGTCGAGCGTACCACAGGCTCGGAAATCATTTTGGACACACCCGATGGAACTCCTAGGTGACGTGGGTCATGTGGAATCTTACTTCTTTCCGTTTGGAGACTGTGTTAGTGTCGGTGCAAGATAGGTGCATGGTTTGGCGCTTAGACGCACATAGGCTCATAAAACATTTTTGATGCACTCAATGGTAACACTAGGTTACAGGCCCAAGTGGAATCTCATTTCAGTCCGCTTGGAGATAGTGCTAATCTTGACACAAGATAGGAGCACGTTTGCATCGATCATACCATAGGCACATAAATCGCTTTTGGACGCACCCGTGGAACACCTAGGTGACGGGTTAGCTGGAATCTCGCTTTTTCCGCTTTGGAGATAGTGTTAGTGTCGGTGCAAGATAGGTGCATGGTTGTGCTAGACGCACTATAGCCTCGAAGTCATTTTAGACGCACCGATGGTACCACTAGGTGACGAGGCTCAAGTGGAAGCTCGCTTCGGTCCTTTCGACATGGTGCTAATCTTGACGCAAGATAGGAGCACCGTTTGCGCCGAACGCACCATAGGCTCGGAAATCATTTTGGACGCACCGATGGAACCCTAGGTGACGTGGGTCATGTGGAATCTCGCTTCTTTCCGCTTTGGAGACACAGTGTTAATGTTGGTGCAAGATAGTTGCACGTTGCCAGCCAAACGCACGAGAGGCTCAGAAATCATTTTGGACGCACTCGATGGTACCACTAGGTGACGAGGCTCAAGTGGAAGCTCGCTTTCGTCCTTTTTCGACATAGTGCTAATCTTGACGCAATATAGGTTCACGGTTTGGCGCCGAGCGCACCATAGGCTCGAAATCGCTTTTGGACGCACCCGATGGAACCCCTAGGTGACGTGGGTCATGTGGAATCTCACTTCGTTATCATTGAGAGATAGTGTTAGTGTCGGTGCAAGATATGTGCTCGGTTTGCGCCAAACGCATTCATTGACTCAGATATCATTTTGGACGCACCCGACGGGTACCACTAGGTGACGAGGCTCGAGTGGAAGCTCGCTTTTGGTCCGCTTTGGAGATAGTGTTAATCTTGTGCAACATAAGTGCACCGTTTGCGCCAAACATACCATATGCTCGAAATGATTTTGGATGGACCTGATGGAACCCTAGGTGACGGGTCGCTTGGAATCTCTCTTCTTTCCGTTTCGAGACAGGCGTTAGTGTCGGTGCAAGATAGGTGCATGGTTTGCGCTAGACGTACCATAGGCTTAGAAATCATTTTGGATGCACCCTATGGTACCACTAGGTGACGAGGCTCAAGTGGAAGCTCGTTTCGATCCGTTTGGAGATAGTGCTAATCTTGACGCTAGATAGGAGCACTGTTTGCATCGAATGTACCATAGGCTCAGAAATTGTTTTGGACGCACCCGATGGAACTCCTAGGTGACGTGGGTCATGTGGAACCTCGCTTCTTTCCGTTTGGAGACAGTGTTAGTGTTTGTGCAAGATAGTTGCACGCGTTGTGCCAAACGTACCAGAGGCTCAGAAATCATTTTGGACGCACTCGATGGTACCATTAGGTGACGAGGCTCAAGTGGAAGCTCGTTTCGGTCCTTAAAGACATAGTGCTAATCTTGACGCAAGATAGGTGCATGGTTTGCGTCGAGCGTACCATAGGCTCGAAATCATTTTGGACGACACCCGATGGAAACCCTAGGTGACGTGGGTCATGTGGAATCTCACTTCTTTATCTTTGGAGATAGTGTTAGTGTCGGTGCAAGATAGGTGCATGGTTTTGCGCCAACGGTGGCTTAGAAATCATTTTGACGGATGGTACCACTAGGTGACGAGGCTCAGTGGAAGCTCATTTCGTCCGTTTGAAGATAGTGCTAATCTTGACGCAAGATAAGAGCACGATTTGAATCGAACATACCATAGGCTCAGAAATCATTTTGGACGCACCCGATGGAACTCCTAGGTGACGTGGGTCATGTGGAATGTTACTTCTTTCAGTTTGGAGACTGTGTTAGTATCAGTGCAAGATAGGTGCATGGTTTGCGCTAAACGTACCATAGGCTCATAAATTGTTTTGGATGCACTCAATGGTAACACTAGGTTACATGGCCCAAGTGGAAGCTCATTTCAGTCCGTTTGGAGATAGTGCTAACCTTGACACAAGATAGGAGCACGGTTTGCGTCGAACGTACCATAGGCACATAAATCGTTTTGGACGCACCCAGTGGAACACCTAGGTGACGTGGGTCAGTTGGAATCTCGCTTCTTTCCGTTTGGAGACAGTGTTAGTGTCGGTGCAAGATAGGTGCACGCGTTGTGCCAAACGTACCAGAGGCTCAGAAATCATTTTGGACGCACTCGATGGTACCACTAGGTGACGAGGCTCAAGTGGAAGCTCGTTTCGATCCTTTCGGACATAGTGCTAACCTTGATGCAAGATAGGTGCTCGGTTTGCGTCGAGAGTACCATAGGCTCAAAAATTGTTTTGGACGCACCCGATGGAACTCCTAGGTGACGTGGGTCATGAGGAATCTCGCTTCTTTCCGTTTGGAGACAGTGTTAGTGTTAGTGCAAGATAGGTGCACGCGTTGTGTCAAACGTACGAGAGGCTCAGAAATCGTTTTGGACGCACTCGATGGTACCACTAGGTGACGAGGCTCAAGTGGAAGCTCATTTCGGTCCTTTCGGACATAGTGCTAATCTTGACGCAAGATAGGTGCACGGTTTGCGTCGAGCGTACCACAGGCTCGGAAATCATTTTGGACACACCCGATGGAACTCCTAGGTGACGTGGGTCATGTGGAATCTCACTTCGTTATCATTGGAGATAGTGTTAGTGTCGGTGCAAGATATGTGCTCGGTTTGCGCCAAATGTACCATTGACTCAGATATCATTTTGGATGCACCCGATCCGTACCACTAGGTGACGAGGCTCGAGTGGAAGCTCGTTTCGGTCCGTTTGGAGATAGTGTTAATCTTGGTGCAACATAAGTGCACAGTTTGCGTCAAACAAACCATATGCTCAGAAATTTGGATGGACCTGATGGAACTCCTGGTGACGTGGGTCGTTTGGAATCTCTCTTCTTTCCGTTTCGAGACAGGCGTTAGTGTCGGTGCAAGATAGGTGCATAGTTTGCGCTAGACGTACCATAGGCTTAGAAATCATTTTGGATGCACCCGATGGTACCACTAGGTGACGAGGCTCAAGTGGAAGCTCGTTTCGATCCGTTTGGAGATAGTGCTAATCTTGACGCAAGATAGGAGCACTGTTTGCGTCGAACGTACCACAGGCTCGGAAATTATTTTGGACGCACCCGATGGAACTCCTAGGTGACGTGGGTCATGTGGAATCTCGCTTCTTTCCGTTTGGAGACAGTGTTAGTGTTGGTGCAAGATAGTGCACGCGCACAGCCAAACGCATCAGAGGTTCAGAAATCATTTTGGACGCACTCGATGGTACCACTAGGTGACGAGGCTCAAGTGGAAGCTCGCTTCGTCCTTTCGGACATAGTGCTAATCTTGAAGCAAGATAGGTGCACGGTTTGGCGCCGAGCGCATACTATAGGCTCGGAATCGCTTTTGCACGCACCCGATGGAACTCCAAGGTGACGTGGGTCATGTGGAATCTCACTTCTTTATCTTTGGAGATAGTGTTAGTGTCGGTGCAAGATAGGTGCACGGTTTTGCGCCAAACGCGCCATCGGCTCGTAAATCGCTTTTGGACGCACCCGATGGTACCACTAGGTGACCAGGCTCAAGTGGAAGCTCATTTCGTCCGCTTTGAAGATAGTGCTAATTTTGACGGAAGATAAGTGCACGATTTGAATCGAACGCACTATAGGCTCGTGAATCATTTTGGACGCACCCGATGGAACTCCCTAGGTGACGACGGGTCATGTGGAATCTTACTTCTTTCCGTTTGGAGACTGTGTTAGTGTCAGTGCAAGATAGGTGCATGGTTTGCGCTAGACGTACCATAAGCTCATAAATCGATTTGGATGCACTCAATGGTAACACTAGGTTACAGGGCCCAAGTGGAAGCTCATTTCAGTCCGTTTGGAGATAGTGCTAACCTTGACACAAGATAGGAGCACGGTTTGCGTCAAACATACCATAGGCACATAAATCGTTTTTGACGCACCCGGTGGAACACCTAGGTGACGTGGGTCAGTTGGAATCTCGCTTCTTTCCGTTTGGAGATAGTGTTAGTGTCGGTGCAAGATAGGTGCATGGTTGGCGCTAGACGTACCATAGCCTCAGAAATCATTTTAGACGCACCCGATGGTACCACTAGGTGACGAGGCTCAAGTGGAAGCTCGTTTCGGTCCTTTCGGACATGGTGCTAATCTTGACGCAAGATAGGAGGACAGTTTGCGTCGAATGTTGCATAGGCTCGGAAATCAATTTGGACGAAACCGATGGAACTCCTAGGTGACGTGGGTCATGTGGAATCTCGCTTCTTTCCGTTTGGAGACAGTGTTAGTGTTGGTGCAAGATAGTTGCACGCGTTGTGCCAAACGTACCAGAGGCTCAGAAATCATTTTGGACACACTCGATGGTACCAGGAGGTGACGAGGCTCAAGTGGAAGCTTGTTTCGGTCCTTTCGGACATAGTGGTAATCTTGACGCAAGATAGGTGCACTGTTTGCGTCGAGCATACCATAGGCTCGGAAATCGTTTTGGACGCACCCAATGGAACTCCTAGGTGACGTGGGTCTTGTGGAATCTCACTTCTTTATCTTTGGAGATAGTGTTAGTGTCGGTGCAAGATAGGTGCATGGTTTGCGCCAAACGTGCCATCGGCTCAGAAATCATTTTGGACGCACTCGATGGTACCACTAGGTGACAAGGCTCAAGTGGAAGCTCATTTCGGTCCGTTTGAAGATAGTGCTAATGTTCACGCAAGATAAGAGCACGATTTGAATCGAACATACCATAGGCTCGAAATCATTTTGGACGCACCGATGGAACTCCTAGGTGACGTGGGTCATGTGGAATCTTACTTCTTTCCGCTTTGGAGACAGTGTTAGTGTCGGTGCAAGATAGGTGCATGGTTTGCGCCTTAGACGCACCATAGGCTCATAAATCATTTTTGATGCACTCAATGGGTACACTAGGTGACGAGGCTCAAGTGGAATCTCATTTCAGTCCGCTTTAGAGATAGTGCTAATCTTGACGCAAGATAGGAGCACGGTTTGCGCCGAACATACCATAGGCACATAAATCGTTTTGGACGCACCCCGTGGAACACCTAGGTGACGTGGGTCATGCTGGAATCTCGCTTCTTTCCGCTTTGGAGATAGTGTTAGTGTTGGTGCAAGATAGGTGCATGGTTGCGCTTAGACGTACCATAGGCTCAGAAATCATTTTAGACGCAACCGATGGTACCACTAGGTGACGAGGCTCAAGTGGAAGCTCGCTTTTGGTCCTTTTTCTGGACATGGTGCTAATCTTGACGCAAGATAGGAGCACGGTTTGCGCCGAACGCACCATAGGCTCGGAAATCGCTTTTGGACGCACCCGATGGAACTCCTAGGTGACGTGGGTCATGTGGAATCTCGCTCTTTACCGCTTTGGAGACAGTGTTAGTGTTGGTGCAAGATAGGTGCACGGTTGTGCCAAACGCATACGAGAGGCTCGTAAATCATTTTGGACGCACCGATGGTACCACTAGGTGACGAGGCTCAAGTGGAAGCTCGTTTTGGTCCTTTCAGACATAGTGCTAATCTTGACGCAATATAGGAGCACGGTTTGCGCCGAACGCACTATAGGCTCTCTAAATCATTTTGGACGCACCCGATGGAAACCCTAGGTGACGTGGGTCATGTGGAATCTTACTTCTTTCCGCTTTGGAGACTGTGTTAGTGTGTGGTGCAAGATAGGTGCATGGTTTGCGCTTAGACGCACCATAGGCTCATAAAATCATTTTGATGCACTCAATGGTAACACTAGGTGACGAGGCCCAAGTGGAAGCTCTCATTTCAGTCCGCTTTGGAGATAGTGCTAATCTTGACACAAGATAGGAGCACTGTTTGCATCGAACATACCATAGGCACATAAATCGCTTTTGGACGCACCCGTGGAACACCTAGGTGACGTGGGTTAGCTGGAATCTCGCTTCTTTCCGCTTTGGAGATAGTGTTAGTGTCGGTGCAAGATAGGTGCATGGTTGTGCTAGACGCACCATAGCCTCAGAAGTCATTTTAGACGCACCGATGGTACCACTAGGTGACGAGGCTCAAGTGGAAGCTCGCTTCGTCCTTTTTTGACATGGTGCTAATCTTGACGCAAGATAGGAGCACTGTTTGGCGCCGAACGCACCATAGGCTCGCTCGAAAATCGCTTTTGGACGCACACGATGGAACTCCTAGGTGACGGGGGTCATGTGGAATCTCGCTTCTTACCATTTGGAGACAGTGTTAGTGTTGGTGCAAGATAGTTGCACGGTGCCAGCCAAACGCACGAGAGGCTCAGAAATCATTTTGGACGCACTCGATGGTACCACTAGGTGACGAGGCTCAAGTGGAAGCTCGTTTCGTCCTTTTTGGACATAGTGCTAATCTTGACGCAAGATAGGTTCACGGTTTGGCGCCGAGCGCACTATAGGCTCGGAAATCGCTTTTGGACGCACCCGATGGAACCCTAGGTGACGGGTCATGTGGAAATCTCACTTCGTTATCATTGGAGATAGTGTTAGTGTCGGTGCAAGATAGGTGCATGGTTTGCGCCAAACGCATCATTGACTCAGATATCATTTTGGACGCACCCGATGGTACCACTAGGTGACGAGGCTCGAGTGGAAGCTCGTTTTGGTCCGCTTTGGAGATAGTGCTAATCTTGGTGCAACATAAGTGCACGTTTTGCGCCAAACATACCATTGATCGGAAATGATTTTGGATGGACCTGATGGAACTCCTAGGTGACGGGTCATTTGGAATCTCTCTTCTTTCCGCTTTGAGAGACAAGCGTTAGTGTCGGTGCAAGATAGTGCATGGTTTGCGCTTAGACGCACCATAGGCTTAGAAATCATTTTGATGCACCCGATGGTACCACTAGGTGACGAGGCTCAAGTGGAAGCTCGCTTTCGATCCGCTTGGAGATAGTGCTAATCTTGACGCAAGATAGGAGCACCGTTTGGCGCCGAACGTACCATAGGCTCGGAAATTGTTTTGGACACACCCGATGGAACTCCTAGGTGACGGGTCATGTGGAATCTCGCTTCTTTCCGCTTGGAGACAGTGTTAGTGTTTGTGCAAGATAGGTGCACGCTGCAGCCAAACGCATCATAGGCTCAGAAATCATTTTGGACGCACTCGATGGTACCACTAGGTGACGAGGCTCAAGTGGAAGCTCGTTTTGGTCCTTTTGGACATAGTGCTAATCTTGATGCAAGATAGGTGCACGGTTTGGCGCCGAACGTACCATAGGCTCAAAATTGTTTTGGACGCACCGATGGAACTCCTAGGTGACGTGGGTCATGTGGAATCTCGCTTCTTTCCATTTGGAGATAGTGTTAGTGTCGGTGCAAGATAGTGTGCATGGTTTTGCGCCAAACGTACCATAGGCTCAGAAATCATTTTGGACGCACCCGATGGTACCACTAGGTGACGAGGCTCAAGTGGAAGCTCATTTCGTCGTCCTTTTGGAGATAGTGCTAATCTTGACGCAAGATAGGTGCACGGTTTGGCGCCGAACGTACCATAGGCTCGGAAATCATTTTGGACGCACCGATGGAACTCCTAGGTGACGTGGGTCATGTGGAATCTTACTTCTTTCCGCTTTGGAGACCGTGTTAGTGTCGGTGCAAGATAGGTGCATGGTTTGGCGCTTAGACGCACCATAGGCTCATAAATCATTTTGATGCACTCAATGGTAACACTAGGTTACGAGGCCCAAGTGGAAGCTCATTTCAGTCCGCTTTGGAGATAGTGCTAATCTTGACACAAGATAGGAGCACGGTTTGCGCCGAACATACCATAGGCACATAAATCATTTTGGACGCACTCGGTGGAACACCTAGGTGACGGGTCAGCTGGAATCTCGCTTCTTTCCGCTTTGGAGATAGTGTTAGTGTCGGTGCAAGATAGGTGCATGGTTGTGCTTAGACGCACCATAGCCTCAGAAATCATTTTAGACGCACCGATGGTACCACTAGGTGACGAGGCTCAAGTGGAAGCTCGCTTTCGGTCCTTTTGGACATGGTGCTAATCTTGACGCAAGATAGGAGCACCGTTTGCGCCGAACGTACCATAGGCTCGAAATCATTTTGGACGCACCGATGGAACTCCTAGGTGACGTGGGTCATGTGGAATCTCGCTTCTTTCCGCTTTGGAGACAGTGTTAGTGTTGGTGCAAGATAGGTGCACGGTGCAGCCAAACGCACGAGATAGGCTCGTAAATCATTTTGGACGCACTCGATGGTACCACTAGGTGACGAGGCTCAAGTGGAAGCTCGTTTTGGTCCTTTCGGACATAGTGCTAATCTTGACGCAAGATAGAGCACGGTTTGCGCCGAACGCACCATAGGCTCGGAAATCGCTTTTGGACGCACCGATGGAACTCCTAGGTGACGGGTCATGTGGAATCTCACTTCTTTATCATTGGAGATAGTGTTAGTGTTGGTGCAAGATAGGTGCATGGTTTGCGCCAAACGCACTCATTGACTCAGATATCATTTTGGACGCACCCGACGGTACCACTAGGTGACGAGGCTCGAGTGGAAGCTCGCTTTTGGTCCGCTTTGGAGATAGTGCTAATCTTGATGCAACATAAGTGCACGCTTTTGCGCCAAACATACCATATGCTCGGAAATGATTTTGGATGGACCTGATGGAACTCCTAGGTGACGTGGGTCATTTGGAATCTCTCTTCTTTCCGCTTTGGAGACAGGCGTTAGTGTCGGTGCAAGATAGGTGCATGGTTTGCGCTTAGACGCACCATAGGCTTAGAAATCATTTTGATGCACCCGATGGTACCACTAGGTGACGAGGCTCAAGTGGAAGCTCGTTTCGATCCGCTTTGAGATAGTGCTAATCTTGACGCAAGATAGGAGCACCGTTTTGGCGCCGAACGCACCATAGGCTCGGAAATCATTTTGGACGCACCGATGGAACTCCTAGGTGACGACGGGTCATGTGGAATCTCGCTTCTTTCCGTTTGGAGACAGTGTTAGTGTTGGTGCAAGATAGGTGCATGGTTTGCAGCCAAACGCACAAGAGGCTCAGAAATCATTTTGGACGCACTCGATGGTACCACTAGGTGACGAGGCTCAAGTGGAAGCTCGTTTCGGTCCGCTGGACATAGTGCTAATCTTGACGCAAGATAGGAGCACGGCTTTTGCGCCGAACGCACCATAGGCTCGGAAATCGCTTTGGACGCACCGATGGAACTCCTAGGTGACGTGGGTCATGTGGAATCTCACTTTTTTATCATTGGAGATAGTGTTAGTGTCGGTGCAAGATAGGTGCTCATGGTTTGCGCCAAACGCACCATTGACTCAGAAATCATTTTGGACGCATTCGATGGTACCACTAGGTGACGAGGCTCAAGTGGAAGCTCGCTTTGGTCCCGCTTTGGAGATAGTGCTAATCTTGACGCAAGATAGGTGCACCGTTTGCGCCGAACATACCATAGGCTCGGAAATGATTTTGGATGGACCTGATGGAACTCCTAGGTGACGGGTCATTTGGAATCTCTCTTCTTTCCATTTTGAGAGAAGCGTTAGTGTCGGTGCAAGATAGGTGCATGGTTTGCGCTTAGACGTACCATAGGCTTAGAAATCATTTTGGATGCACCCGATGGTACCACTAGGTGACGAGGCTCAAGTGGAAGCTCGCTTTCGTCCTTTTTGGAGATAGTGCTAATCTTGACGCAAGATAGGAGCACTGTTTGCATCGAACGTACCATAGGCTCAGAAATCATTTTGGACGCACCCGATGGAACTCCTAGGTGTGACGGGTCATGTGGAATCTTACTTTTCCGCTTTGGAGATAGTGTTAGTGTCGGTGCAAGATAGGTGCATGGTTTGCGCTTAGACGCACCATAGGGCATATAAATCATTTTGATGCACTCAATGGTACCACTACTAGGTGACGAGGCCCAAGTGGAAGCTCATTTCAGTCCGTTTGGAGATAGTGCTAATCTTGACGCAAGATAGGAGCACGGTTTGCGCCGAACGTACTATAGGCTCATAAATCATTTTGGACGACACACCGATGGAACACCTAGGTGACGTGGGTCATGTGGAATCTCGCTTCTTTCCGCTTTGGAGACAGTGTTAGTGTCGGTGCAAGATAGGTGCACGGTTTGCGCCAAACGTACCATAGGCTCAGAAATCATTTTGGACGCACTCGATGGTACCACTAGGTGACGAGGCTCAAGTGGAAGCTCGTTTCGGTCCTTTTGGACATAGTGCTAATCTTGACGCAAGATAGGTGCTCGTTTGGCGCCGAACGTACCATAGGCTCGAAAAAATTTTTTGGACGCACCTGATGGAACTCCTAGGTGACGGGTCATGTGGAATCTCGCTTCTTTTCCGCTTGGAGACAGTGTTAGTGTTGGTGCAAGATAGGTGCACGCTTTGTGCCAAACGTACCAGAGGCTCAGAAATCATTTTGGACGCACTCGATGGTACCACTAGGTGACGAGGCTCAAGTGGAAGCTCATTTCGGTCCTTTCGGACATAGTGCTAATCTTGACGCAAGATAGGAGCACGGTTTGCGCCGAAGCGCACCATAGGCTCGGAAATCATTTTGGACACACCCGATGGAACTCCTAGGTGACGTGGGTCATGTGGAATCTCACTTCTTTATCATTGGAGATAGTGTTAGTGTCGGTGCAAGATAGGTGCATGGTTTGCGCCAAACGTACCATTGGCTCAGAGATATCATTTTGGATGCACCCGATGGTACCACTAGGTGACGAGGCTCAAGTGGAAGCTCGCTTCGTCCGCTTTGGAGATAGTGCTAATCTTGTGCAAGATAAGTGCACGGTTTGCGCCGAACATACCATATGCTCGAAATCGATTTTGGACGACCTGATGGAACCCTAGGTGACGTGGGTCGCTTGGAATCTCTTCTTTCCGCTTTGGAGACAGTGTTAGTGTCGGTGCAAGATAGGTGCATGGTTTTGCTTAGACGCACTATAGGCTTAGAAATCATTTTGGATGCACCCGATGGTACCACTAGGTGACGAGGCTCAAGTGGAAGCTCGTTTCGATCCGCTTGGAGATAGTGCTAATCTTGACGCAAGATAGGAGCACGGTTTGCGCCGAACGCATACCATAGGCTCGAAATTATTTTGGACGCACACCGATGGAACTCCTAGGTGACGTGGGTCATGTGGAATCTCGCTTCTTTCCGCTTTGGAGACAGTGTTAGTGTAGTGTGGTGCAAGATAGGTGCACGGTTTACAGCCAAACGCATCATAGGCTCAGAAATCATTTTGGACGCACTCGATGGTACCACTAGGTGACGAGGCTCAAGTGGAAGCTCGCTTTCGTCCCTTTCGGACATAGTGCTAATCTTGACGCAAGATAGGTGCACGGTTTGCGCCGAGCGCACTATAGGCTCGAAATCGCTTTTGGACGCACCCGATGGAACTCCTAGGTGACGTGGGTCATGTGGAATCTCACTTCTTTATCTTTGGAGATAGTGTTAGTGTCGGTGCAAGATAGGTGCGGGTTTGCGCCAAACGTACCATAGGCTCAGAAATCATTTTGGACGCACCCGATGGTACCACTAGGTGACGAGGCTCAAGTGGAAGCTCATTTCGTCCGCTTGAAGATAGTGCTAATCTTGACGCAAGATAAGTGCACGCTTTTGAATCGAACATACCATAGGCTCGGAAATCGATTTTGGACGCACCCGATGGAACTCCTAGGTG
Organism: Miscanthus lutarioriparius; assembly: GCA_904845875.1. NCBI lineage: Eukaryota > Viridiplantae > Streptophyta > Magnoliopsida > Poales > Poaceae > Miscanthus > Miscanthus lutarioriparius. Next base: position 123,182 of record CAJGYO010000255.1, read on the forward strand.
ACGTGGGGCATGTGGAATCTTACTTTTCCGCTTGGAGATAGTGTTAGTGTCGGTGCAAGATAGGTGCATGGTTTGCGCTTAGACGCACCATAGGCTCATAAATCATTTTTGATGCACTCCAATGGTACCACTAGGTGACGAGGCCCAAGTGGAAGCTCATTTTGGTCCGCTTTGGAGATAGTGCTAATCTTGACGCAAGATAGGAGCACGGTTTGCGCCGAACATACCATAGGCTCATCAAATCATTTTGGACGCACACCGGTGGAACACCTAGGTGACGTGGGTCATTGGAATCTCGCTTCTTTCCGCTTTGGAGATAGTGTTAGTGTCGGTGCAAGATAGGTGCATGGTTTGCGCTTAGACGCACCATAGGCTTAGAAATCATTTTGATGCACCCGATGGTACCACTAGGTGACGAGGCTCAAGTGGAAGCTCGCTTTCGGTCCTTTCTTGGACATAGTGCTAATCTTGACGCAAGATAGGAGCACGGTTTGCGCCGAACGCACCATAGGCTCGAAATCGCTTTGGACGCACCCGATGGAACTCCTAGGTGACGTGGGTCATGTGGAATCTCGCTTCTTTCCGCTTTGGAGACAGTGTTAGTGTTGGTGCAAGATAGGTGCATGCGTTTGTGCCAAACGTACTCATAGGCTCAGAAATCATTTTGGACGCACTCGATGGTACCACTAGGTGACGAGGCTCAAGTGGAAGCTCGTTTCGTCCTTTTCGGACATAGTGCTAATCTTGACGCAAGATAGGTGCACTGTTTGCGTCGAGCATACCATAGGCTCGGAAATCGTTTTGGACGCACCCGATGGAACTCCTAGGTGACGTGGGTCTTGTGGAATCTCACTTCTTTATCTTTGGAGATAGTGTTAGTGTCGGTGCAAGATAGGTGCATGGTTTGCGCCAAACGTACCATAGGCTCAGAAATCATTTTGGACGCACTCGATGGTACCACTAGGTGACGAGGCTCAAGTGGAAGCTCATTTCGGTCTGTTTGGAGATAGTGCTAATCTTGACGCAAGATAAGAGCACGATTTGAATCGAACATACCATAGGCTCGTAAATCATTTTGGACGCACCCGATGGAACTCCTAGGTGACGTGGGTCATGTGGAATCTTACTTCTTTCCGTTTGGAGACTGTGTTAGTGTCAGTGCAAGATAGGTGCATGGTTTGCGCTAGACGTACCATAGGCTCAGAAATCATTTTGGATGCACCCGATGGTACCACTAGGTGACGAGGCTCATGTGGAAGCTCATTTTGGTCCGTTTGGAGATAGTGCTAATCTTGACGCAAGGTAGGAGCACGGTTTGCATCAAATGTACCATAGGCTCGTAAATCATTTTGGACGCACCCGATGGAACACCTAGGTGACGTGGGTCAGCTGGAATCTCGCTTCTTTCCGTTTGGAGATAGTGTTAGTGTTGGTGCAAGATAGGTGCATGGTTTGCGCTTAGACAAACCATAGGCTCAGAAATCATTTTGACGCACCGATGGTACCACTAGGTGACGAGGCTCAAGTGGAAGCTCGTTTTCGGGTCCTTTTTGACATAGTGCTAATCTTGACGCAAGATAGGAGCACGGTTTGGCGCCGAACGTACCATAGGCTCGGAAATCGCTTTTGGACGCACCCGATGGAACCCTAGGTGACGTGGGTCATGTGGAATCTCGCTTCTTTCCGCTTGGAGACATAGTGTTAGTGTTGGTGCAAGATAGGTGCACGCGTTTGTGCCAAACGACAGAGGCTCACAGAAATCATTTTGGACGCACCGATGGTACCACTAGGTGACGAGGCTCAAGTGGAAGCTCATTTCGTCCTTTCGAGATAGTGCTAATCTTGACGCAAGATAGGAGCACGGTTTGCGCCGAACGCACTATAGGCTCGGAAATCGCATTTTGGACGCACCCGATGGAACTCCTAGGTGACGTGGGTCATGTGGAATCTTACTTTTCCATTTGGAGATAGTGTTAGTGTCGGTGCAAGATAGGTGCATGGTTTGCGCGCTTAGACGCACCATAGGCTCATAAATCATTTTGATGCACTCAATGGTACCACTAGGTGACGAGGCTCAAGTGGAAGCTCATTTTGGTCCGCTTTGGAGATAGTGCTAATCTTGACGCAAGATAGGAGCACGGTTTGCATCGAACATACCATAGGCTCATAAATCATTTTGGACGCACCCGATGGAACACCTAGGTGACGTGGGTCATGCTGGAATCTCGCTTCTTTCCGCTTTGGAGATAGTGTTAGTGTCGGTGCAAGATAGGTGCATGGGTTTGCGCTTAGACGCATACCATAGGCTCGTAAATCATTTTAGACGCACCCGATGGTACCACTAGGTGACGAGGCTCAAGTGGAAGCTCGCTTTTCGTCCTTTTGGAGATAGTGCTAATCTTGACGCAAGATAGGAGCACGATTTGCGTCGAACGTACCATAGGCTCGGAAATCGTTTTGGACGCACACGATGGAACTCCTAGGTGACGTGGGTCATGTGGAATCTCGCTTCTTTCCATTTGGAGACAGTGTTAGTGTTGGTGCAAGATAGGTGCACGTTTTGTGCCAAACGTACCAGAGGCTCAGAAATCATTTTGGACGCACTCGATGGTACCACTAGGTGACGAGGCTCAAGTGGAAGCTCGCTTTCGGTCCTTTTTTGGACATAGTGCTAATCTTGACGCAAGATAGGAGCACGGTTTGCGCCGAGCGCACTATAGGCTCTCGAAATCATTTTGGACGCACCCGATGGAACTCCTAGGTGACGTGGGTCATGTGGAATCTCACTTCTTTTATCTTTGAGAGATAGTGTTAGTGTTGGTGCAAGATAGGTGCTCGGTTTGCGCCAAACGTACCATTGACTCAGATATCATTTTGACGCACCCGACGGTACCACTAGGTGACGAGGCTCGAGTGGAAGCTCGCTTTGGTCCGCTTTGGAGATAGTGCTAATCTTGATGCAACATAAGTGCACTGTTTGCGCCAAACATACCATATGCTCGGAAATGATTTTGATGGATGGACCTGATGGAACTCCTAGGTGACGGGTCATTTGGAATCTCTCTTCTTTCCGCTTGGAGACAGTGTTAGTGTCGGTGCAAGATAGGTGCATGGTTTGCGCTTAGACGCACCATAGGCTTAGAAATCATTTTTGATGCACCCGATGGTACCACTAGGTGACGAGGCTCAAGTGGAAGCTCATTTCGATCCGTTTGGAGATAGTGCTAATCTTGACGCAAGATAGAGCACGTTTGCGCCGAACGTACCATAGGCTCGGAAATTGTTTTGGACGCACCGATGGAACTCCTAGGTGACGGGTCATGTGGAATCTCGCTTCTTTCCGCTTGGAGAGAAAGTGTTAGTGTTGGTGCAAGATAGGTTGCACGGTTTGTGCCAAACGCACTCAGAGGCTCAGAAATCATTTTGGACGCACTCGATGGTACCACTAGGTGACGAGGCTCAAGTGGAAGCTCGCTTTGGTCCGCTTCGGACATAGTGCTAATCTTTGAAGCAAGATAGGTGCACGGGTTTGCGCCGAACGCATACCATAGGCTCGGAAATCATTTTGGACGCACCGATGGAACTCCTAGGTGACGTGGGTCATGTGGAATCTCACTTTTTCCGCTTTGGAGATAGTGTTAGTGTCGGTGCAAGATAGGTGCACGGTTTATGCCAAACGTGCCAGAGGCTCAGAAATCATTTTGGACGCACACCGATGGTACCACTAGGTGACGAGGCTCAAGTGGAAGCTCATTTTGGTCCATTTGAAGATAGTGCTAATCTTGACGCAAGATAAGAGCACGATTTGAATCGAACGCGTACCATAGGCTCATAAATCGCATTTTGGACGCACCGATGGAACTCCTAGGTGACGTGGGTCATGTGGAATGTTACTTCTTTCGCTTTGAGAGATAGTGTTAGTGTCGGTGCAAGATAGGTGCATGGTTTGCGCTTAGACGTACCATAGGCTCATAAATCATTTTGGATGCACTCAATGGTACCACTAGGTGACGAGGCCCAAGTGGAAGCTCATTTCAGTCCGTTTGGAGATAGTGCTAATCTTGATGCAAGATAGAGCACGGTTTGCGCCGAACGTACCATAGGCACATAAATCATTTTGGACGCACCCGATGGAACACCTAGGTGACGTGGGTCGCTTGGAATCTCGCTTCTTTCCGCTTTGGAGATAGTGTTAGTGTCGGTGCAAGATAGGTGCATGGTTTGGCGCTAGACGTACCATAGGCTCGAAATCATTTTGATGCACCGATGGTACCACTAGGTGACGAGGCCCAAGTGGAAGCTCTCATTTTGGTCCGCTTTGGACATAGTGCTAATCTTGACGCAAGATAGGAGCACGGTTTGGCGCCGAACTTACCATAGGCTCGTAAATCGTTTTGGACACACCGATGGAACTCCTAGGTGACGTGGGTCATCTGGAATCTCGCTTCTTTCCGCTTTGGAGACATTGTTAGTGTCGGTGCAAGATAGGTGCATGGTTTTGCGCTAGAGACGCATTCATAGGCTTAGAAATCATTTTGGATGCACCGATGGTACCACTAGGTGACGAGGCTCAAGTGGAAGCTCGCTTTCGATCCTTTTTGGAGATAGTGCTAATCTTGACGCAAGATAGGAGCACGGTTTTTGCGCCGAACGCACCATAGGCTCGGAAATCGTTTTTGGACGCACCCGATGGAACTCCTAGGTGACGTGGGTCATGTGGAATCTCGCTTCTTTCCGCTTGGAGACAGTGTTAGTGTTGGTGCAAGATAGGTGCACGCGCAGCCAAACGTACCAGAGGCTCGAAATCATTTTGGACGCACTCGATGGTACCACTAGGTGACGAGGCTCAAGTGGAAGCTCGTTTTGGTCTTTTTCGGACATAGTGCTAATCTTGACGCAAGATAGGTGCACGGTTTGCGCCGAACGTACCATAGGCTGGAAATCATTTTGGACGCACCCGATGGAACTCCTAGGTGACGGGTCATGTGGAATCTCACTTCTTTATCATTGGAGATAGTGTTAGTGTCGGTGCAAGATAGGTGCATCGGTTTGCGCCAAACGTACCATAGACTCAGATATCATTTTGGACGCACCCGATGGTACCACTAGGTGACGAGGCTCGAGTGGAAGCTCATTTTGGTCCGCTTTGGAGATAGTGCTAATCTTGATGCAAGATAAGTGCACTATTTGCGCCGAACATACCATATGCTCGGAAATGATTTTGGATGCACCTGATGGAACTCCTAGGTGACGTGGGTCATTTGGAATCTCTCTTCTTTCCGCTTTGGAGACAAGCGTTAGTGTCGGTGCAAGATAGGTGCATGGTTTGCGCTTAGACGCACCATAGGCTCGTAAATCATTTTTGGATGCACCCGATGGTACCACTAGGTGACGAGGCCCAAGTGGAAGCTCGTTTTGGTCCGCTTGGACATAGTGCTAATCTTGACGCAAGATAGGAGCATGGTTTGCGCCGAACGTACCATAGGCTCGAAATTGTTTTGGACACACCCGATGGAACTCCTAGGTGACGTGGGTCATGAGGAATCTCGCTTCTTTCCGCTTGGAGACAAGTGTTAGTGTTGGTGCAAGATAGGTGCACGGTTTGTGTCAAACGTACGAGAGGCTCAGAAATCATTTTGGACGCACTCGATGGTACCACTAGGTGACGAGGCTCAAGTGGAAGCTCTTTTGGTCCTTTTTCTGGACATAGTGCTAATCTTGACGCAAGATAGGTGCACGGTTTGCGCCGAGCGCACCATAGGCTCGGAAATCGTTTTGGACGCACCCGATGGAACTCCTAGGTGACGTGGGTCATGTGGAATCTCACTCTTTATCATTGGAGATAGTGTTAGTGTCGGTGCAAGATAGGTGCTCGGTTTGCGCCAAACGCATTCATTGACTCAGATATCATTTTGGACGCACCCGACGGTACCACTAGGTGACGAGGCTCGAGTGGAAGCTCGTTTCGTCCGCTTTGGAGATAGTGCTAATCTTGACGCAACATAAGTGCACTGTTTTGCGCCGAACATACCATATGCTCGAAATGATTTTGGATGGACCTGATGGAACTCCTAGGTGACGGGTCATTTGGAATCTCTCTTATTTCCGCTTTGGAGACAGCGTTAGTGTCGGTGCAAGATAGGTGCATGGTTTGCGCCAGACGCACCATAGGCTCGTAAATCATTTTGATGCACCCGATGGTACCACTAGGTGATGAGGCCCAAGTGGAAGCTCGTTTTGGTCCATTTGGACATAGTGCTAATCTTGATGCAAGATAGGAGCACGGTTTGCGCCGAACGCACCATAGGCTCAGAATCATTTTGGACACACTGGTGGAACTCCAGGTGACGACGGGTCATTTGGAATCTCGCTTCTTTTCTGTTTGGAGACATTGTTAGTGTCGGTGCAAGATAGGTGCATGGTGTGCGCTAGACGTACCATAGGCTTAGAAATCATTTTGATGCACCCGATGGTACCACTAGGTGACGAGGCTCAAGTGGAAGCTCGTTTCGATCCGCTTGGAGATAGTGCTAATCTTGACGCAAGATAGGAGCACGGTTTTGCGCCGAACGCATAATAGGCTCGGAAATCGTTTTTGGACGCACCCGATGGAACTCCTAGGTGACGTGTGTCATGTGGAATCTCACTTCCGTTATCATTGGAGATAGTGTTAGTGTCGGTGCAAGATAGGTGCTCTGGTTTGCGCCAAACGTATTATTGACTCTCAGATATCATTTTGGACGCACCGACGGGTACCACTAGGTGACGAGGCTCGAGTGGAAGCTCATTTCGGTCCGCTTTGGAGATAGTGCTAATCTTGATGCAACATAAGTGCACTGTTTGGCGCCGAACATACCATATGCTCGGAAATGATTTTGGATGGACCTGATTGAACTCCTAGGTGACGGGTCGCTTTGGAATCTCTCTTCTTTCCGCTTTGGAGACAAAGCGTTAGTGTCGGTGCAAGATAGGTGCATGGTTTGCGCTTAGACGCACCATAGGCTCGTAAATCAATTTTGATGCACCCGATGGTACCACTAGGTGACGAGGCCCAAGTGGAAGCTCTTTTGGTCCGCTTTGGACATAGTGCTAATCTTGACGCAAGATAGGAGCACGGTTTGCGCCGAACGTACCATAGGCTCATAAATCGTTTTGGACACACCGATGGAACTCCCTAGGTGACGTGGGTCATTTGGAATCTCGCTTCTTTCCGCTTTGGAGACATTGTTAGTGTCGGTGCAAGATAGGTGCATGGTTTTGCGCTATTAGACATACCATAGGCTTAGAAATCATTTTGGATGCACCCGATGGTACCACTAGGTGACGAGGCTCAAGTGGAAGCTCGCTTTCGATCCGCTTTGATGATAGCGCTAATCTTGACGCAAGATAGGAGCACGGTTTGCGCCGAACGTACCATAGGCTCGAAAATCATTTTGGACGCACCCGATGGAACTCCTAGGTGACGTGGGTCACGTGGAATCTCGCTTCTTTCCGCTTTGGAGACAGTGTTAGTGTTGGTGCAAGATAGGTGCACGGTTTGTGTCAAACGCACCAGAGGCTCGTAAATCATTTTGGATGCACTCGATGGTACCACTAGGTGACGAGGCTCAAGTGGAAGCTCGCTTCGGTCCTTTTGGACATAGTGCTAATCTTGATGCAAGATAGGTGCACGGTTTGCGCCGAGAGTACCATAGGCTCAAAAATTGTTTTGGACGCACCCGATGGAACTCCTAGGTGACGTGGGTCATGAGGAATCTCGCTTCTTTCCATTTGGAGACAGTGTTAGTGTTGGTGCAAGATAGGTGCACGTTTGTGTCAAACGTACACGAGAGGCTCAGTAAATCATTTTGGACGCACTCAATGGTACCACTAGGTGACAAGGCTCAAGTGGAAGCTCGCTTCGGTCCTTTTGGACATAGTGATAATCTTGACGCAAGATAGGTGCACGGTTTGGCGCCGAGCGCACCATAGGCTTGAAATCATTTTGGACGCACCCGATGGAACCCTAGGTGACGTGGGTCATGTGGAATCTCACTTCTTTATCATTGGAGATAGTGTTAGTGTCGGTGCAAGATAGGTGCTCGGTTTGCGCCAAACGCGTACCATTGACTCAGATATCATTTTGACGCACTCGACGGTACCACTAGGTGACGAGGCTCGAGTGGAAGCTCGCTTTTGGTCCATTTGGAGATAGTGCTAATCTTGATGCAACATAAGTGCACTGTTTGGCGCCGAACATACCATATGCTCGGAAATGATTTTGGATGGACCTGATTGAACTCCTAGGTGACGTGGGTCATTTGGAATCTCTCTTCTTTCCGCTTTGAGAGAAAGCGTTAGTGTCGGTGCAAGATAGGTGTATGGTTTGCACTAGACGTAACATAGGCTCGTAAATCATTTTGATGCACCCGATGGTACCACTAGGTGACGAGGCCCAAGTGGAAGCTCGCTTTGGTCCGCTTTGGACATAGTGCTAATCTTGACGCAAGATAGGAGCACGGTTTGCGCTGAACGTACCATAGGCTCATAAATCATTTTGGACACACCTGGTGGAACTCCAAGGGTGACGTGGGTCATCTGGAATCTCGCTTCTTTCCGCTTGGAGACATTGTTAGTGTCGGTGCAAGATAGGTGCATGGTTTTATGTAGACGCACTCATAGGCTTAGAAATCATTTTGATGCACCCGATGGTACCACTAGGTGACGAGGCTCAAGTGGAAGCTCGTTTCCATCCGCTTTGGAGTATAGTGCTAATCTTGACGCAAGATAGGAGCACGGTTTGGCGCCGAACGTACCATAGGCTCGAAAATTGTTTTGGACGCACCCGATGGAACTCCTTGGTGATGTGGGTCATGAGGAATCTCGCTTTTCCGCTTTGGAGACAGTGTTAGTGTTGGTGCAAGATAGGTGCACGCGTTGTGTCAAACGTACGAGAGGCTCAGAAATCGTTTTGGACGCACTCCATGGTACCACTAGGTGAGGAGGCTCAAGTGGAAGCTCGTTTCGGTCCTTTCGAACATAGTGCTAATCTTGACGCAAGATAGGCGCACGGTTTGCGTCGAGCGTACCATAGGTTCGGAAAGCATTTTGGATGCACCCGATGGAACTCCTAGGTGACGTGGGTCATGTGGAATCTCACTTCGTTATCATTGGAGATAGTGTTAGTGTCGGTGCAAGATAGGTGCTCGGTTTGCGCCAAACGCATTCATTGACTCAGATATCATTTTGGACGCACCGACGACGGTACCACTAGGTGACGAGGCTCGAGTGGAAGCTCGCTTTGGTCCATTTGGAGATAGTGCTAATCTTGATGCAACATAAGTGCACTGTTTGGCGCCGAACATACCATATGCTCAGAAATGATTTTGGATGGACCTGATTGAAGGTGACGAGGCTCAAGTGGAAATCATTTTGATGTCCGATTGG